>JAQFZC010002279.1:0-23940 GCA_034695205.1 Dicyrtoma fusca | reverse complement strand
ACTTTTCTAAGGAATTGTTTCCATGCTTTTCCAGTTCCAAATAGGTTAAAACCTTTTTCCCGGTAGTACCAGTTTCCTCGTGGAAGGAAAATATTTATACTAATTTTCAAAGCTAGATGTTTTAATAGAAACAATCATTTTTGCAATTATCACATTGGAGCGAACATACACAGCCCAATCTGTACTTTTACATTTACCAGTACTTATTCACCGCTTCCTCAGCCATGAAATTGTATAGTGTGTACAACAGACACATACTGCATGAACGGATCAGGTAGACTACAGTCATTCGGAGAACCAGCATTCTGATCTGATCTGCTGTTCACCACAGCGATTTGTGGTTATTAATGTGGTTTCGGTGAGCAGGGTGAATGTATCGTACTCTCATGTACCATTCCAATGAATCCTCAAATGCTATAAAGCACCACGTCAATGACAAGGACAAAAATACAAAAAAAAGTACTTTAATCAGAACAAAATCCATGACGTACACTATGGTATACGTACTACTCTTACTGAAGACGTTCTACCGAGAGATGTTCTGTTTGATATGCACGCTATGGCCTTACAGACGATATGACGACAGAACTCTATAGCTGGGTGAAAGAAAGAGAAAGAGAGGAAGCTTTCTTTTCCTTTAAGTATGCAACGGAAAGTCATTCAATATTGAGGAGAAGACCTTACATGTGCATACATGGGAAAGTGAAGGCTCATCTGTGTGTGGGCAGGAACAAATGACGGAAATATACACATGGGCAACGCAAGGGAGTCTATCCAAAACTCAAGTAGGTAGCATATACATATTACGTACCTACTGTGTGGGCCTTACTGTTAATAGAGGTAAATCTAGATTTTGAAAAGTCTTGGATTTGGTATGCTTTATTACTGTACTTTATTACAAACTTAAAAAGCATTATTACGTCCAATCAGCACACTAAATAAAATAGAAGCTTCCTCACTCTTTAAACAGACAATGTCAGATTTATGAGGTTATATGGTTCATTTTTGGTTTCTGGTGTCGTCGGTGTCTCTTCATTTCCCCTCGTATTTGCTTTTGGTTGGGTGCTACTGGCTACTTCTGGTTTACACAAGACAAGACAGAAGGCTCGATACAAATCTTGACTCTTCTCTTATGTCTGTTCATGTTCATAAAAAGGGTTTCCGTCTTCGTGTGCCGCGTACATATGTACTTCCACCATTGTGGCATTCTTACAAGATGGGTACTGCTCCTACGAAGGTTTTATAAAAATCCAAGTAAAGACACATGTAAGAGAGACATTCGTCACTGTGACCCTGATTATAATCCTTATGTTCTTAATAATGTTGAAAAGGAAACGAAATAAAGAAGAAAGTTGGACCTTATTGAAGAAACGTATAGAAGTAGATGTACCTAGTCAAGTAAGTAGTGAATATACATATATGTATATACGAAGAGCTTGTTCCGGTAATGCTAGTGATAAGGGTAATGTCAGGCTAAAGCAACAACCCCAATATTTCCATCACCAAAAAACTAAAAGCTCAACTAGATCCAGGAAAGTGAAAAGAATGAATAGGAAGTTCAGGTTGATCAGAAGATTAAAAGGGCGCAAGGCTCACTGAGAATTGTATAAAGCAGCAACAGGCCAAAGCGACCCTCACAGTTACTCTCTTCATGCCGTCATTTTCCTACCCTATAAAAGTCCGTGCGGGCTCCTCTCCTCTGTTTGTAAACTCACACTCTCGTCATTGACACGCCATTTAAAAAGGACAACCAAATCTTATTTCATTTATTTTTTTTTAAAAAAATATAAATAAATTATCCTCCTCAAAGATATTAGTGAATTCTGCTACGACTGGTTGGTTCCGTGGAGACTGAAATTAACACTACCTTTAAAATTTCAAGATTTGTCCTGGCTCTTTATTGCTGTCGTTGTAATTCTCATTTCTCCACTTTCCTCTTTCACCAAACGATATTTTGAATTTAAAATCCTAATTGTTGCTAAAAGCTGACAATTTTGGTAGTTTCTCTAGCAAAGGGTATTAAATCCGGAAGCAGGAAATATATTCTATTACTTCAAAGCCGTTTTTGCAGCTCAACGAGGAGCCGGTCTACAATACAAGTAACGGAAGGATTCATTTAGCTGATCGACACTACAAGCTCTGTTTAAAAACTATACAGTATAACGGAAAAAACGACAAATATTTCAGTTTTAAAACGCTGAGAGCTGATATCGTTTCAGTTTTACTCAGAAAATTGAAAACCTCTTCAACTTGGCACAAGTCAACAGAAGCTGAAACCGAATTCTTCAGCCAAACCGAGTAAGAGACACAAGTTTTTATATAATTACGCTTAATACTTATCAATTTTGATTCATTCCAGGGGGCACTTGTATCTAACCAGTAATTTTATTGCCTGTTTTAAGTTGACTTCATTGGTTTTATTTCGTTTTCCCAATTAATATGTTTTCCCCAACGCAACGTTCAACGTTCGTGGAAAGCCGTTCAATCCTCAAATTAATTTCTCTCCCAATAATGCGCTCTTGTGTATATAGTATAGAAATTAGTTTCCATTACCAACTTTTAAATACTTACATCAAACTAGAATAAATTGTAAGCCAACTTGCACTAGACTACAAGCTATTTATAGCTGCTAGTTAGTTAGCTGTACTGGGTATTTCTACTCTGAATATCTGCTCAATATTTCCTGAATTGAAGAAGAGTGGTAAGACGGGAGCAGTGAATGTAAGGCAAGTTCGGTCTAAATTACGAACGAACTTTGTTCCGTTTCGAATCCAAATTAAAGTTTGAACGCATATTTTATGATTTTAATAACTTTTAAAAACTAGTATTTGAGCACCGTCACATTAGACACTGTAAGTTGGCCTAATTCGATTTGCCATGGGATGTAAATTCACTTTCCGTTTTTGGTACCCAAAAGGCATTTTTGCTTACACAATCCATGGGTACATGGCACATTACATGTTTTTTAAGATACATACGAAGTTAGTCACATTTCTGCTAAGATTTCTTGACGTTAGTAAATGAAAAACATAAAACATGTTTATGTCTACTACAAGTATTTTGATTTGTCATAAGTCCTGATACTGCTATGAGTGAATGCATGTCTCTAAATTATTCGCGATACTAAATATCTGCAGTCGGCATACTGTTGGGCCTTGGGATACTTTGTATTTGTACATAGGTCGGTAATTTTGTTGTAGGTGGAATCGATGAGGAATGGAATTTCATTTTAATCAAATATTTAAAATAATTGCATGCACATCTTAGCTACTTACATAAATGCATACGGATGGACCCAGGTACTCACTGTATGTAGAGGTGTGGGGAAGCTGCATACGATTAGTCAGTGAGAGTCATGCTGTTGTGTGAGCACGGGAAGTTATGGACGCCAACTAGGCATTTAGTGGATGTGTGCCCAAGTTGCATAGGTCGTGAAGGGAATGGAATTGCAAAAAGGGCCCTGCTGTTTCCCGTCACTAACACTACTACTTCAATTAAAACTCAGCAATTCTGATTGCACCCGACTGACGGCAAACAAACTGATTTTGGTTTGTATTTCCAAAATCTCTTACCCTCAACAGCAGCAGAATAGTCAGTCTGTACGATACATACAGGAATGCACAGGGAAAACGTAAGGAGCTAAATATTAATGCCTAATGTACTACCAAAATGCACATAATAGTTCCGGTCAAAATAAAGGAATTGGTTTTTGGTTTCAAACCATGAACCAAACGAACCAAACCGAACAGTATCTCAGTGTCTGGGGCTTCTAAACTATCTCAGTCCAGCCTCATATTCCTCATGTACCTACATATGTATCTTTGCTAATGAAATGATACAGGCTGAAAAGGGGTGAACTGAACGGTGCGGTGGCACTGACCAACACTGATAAAGCAGTGAATGAAAGTAGTAGTGAAAGTTAAACTGTAAGTTCATAGATGGAAAAATTCTCATTCACAAAACCAATTTAGTACGGACAAATAATCATAGACCGTTTTTCCACTTTAAAATGTGTATTGCGTAAAGTAGGTACATCTTCATGTGGAGAGACTCCCATGTGCATTGAACTAACGAACATCCCGTGTGTGATTTATTCAGCTGAACTGATATGAACTGGATGTGTGTAGAGATATTGAAGCTATTATCTATTTTATTTATATACTGTTCCTCTAGACCACATCAGTCAGTGTCCGAAAGTAGTTTGGTTAGGTTGGGGAAAGTTTTGTCGGTTCAATTCTAATAAACTGAATTGTGAGACGGGGAACTGTAGGAATTCATTAAGACTGGCATAGTAGTACATATAGGCACGCATGTAGGTATATACATATTTGTATTGGATTCCTCGCTCGCTAAATTTGGTGTTAATAAACACATGTCAGAAAGATACTTTTCCATCTCCATCACTTACATACCTAATTCATGTATACCCTGCATAAGCCATACCATAATGGAGTGGTTTTTGGGAAGTCGAAGAAAATAGAGTCATTAAATAAACTCGAAACATTTTGAATGCCCTCCCAACTTTAGATTTAATTCAGTCATTTTATTATGTCATTATTTTGTAGTTACTAGTCAGACTGGGCAAGTGTCTTACTAGTTAATAGGAATGTGTATGTACAATTGTACAAAATACATGTAGAGATATTAGCGATTAGACTTGCTAGGTCTGGGTCGCGGTCGCGGGCAGAGCGAAGAAATCTGACACTGAAAAGAGCAAAAAGGGGAATTTTTCTATCATGGACACTTATCTTGCATTGCCTCAACCCACTGCACTGGGTCTCGTACTGTCTCTCCACCCACGGTCACAGTACAGTCTAATGTCCTATGTATGTCTACTCTTTATCACAACACTGGAACGTAACAGTATTGTTCCTCGTATCTTAGTCTTATATTCGTGATTGTACTTGACCTTAGAAGACTCATAGGAGACTGCAAGTCTCATTTGAATCGTTTACATTTTACATATAACGTGTTCTACGGTCCTATATACACTTACGTCAAGATTTATTGCTTCAGATTTAAATCAGATTAACTTTCTGTTATTCTGTTGCATATTGTTAAGACTCCTCCACAATTTGTAGTACATGTAATTTCATACCCATCTGTACAGTCACTCTGCGCTATATGTACTACCAACTGCGTGTGCTTACACCATTTTTTTTAGATGCACCGAACTGCTTAGAACTGTAAAAATTAATTGCTTTCCTAAGACGGTTCTTCTCCATCCAAAACTATATGGTTGACTGCCAGCCATAAAAATGAACATGAAAATCAGAATGCTTCAGATTCACTCACACATCCTTTTCCTTGTACACAGAATCTTTGCATAGCGTTTGAATTCACTGCACATTTTTTTTGGGTAGTAATTATATACTGACGATTAGGTAGACGGGTAATTATTTTCCTAGTCCTTTATGACCTGCAAAAATAACCAAGGCTTTTATTTTATTCAAGAACCATTATATTCTTCTGTGTAGAATTCGTTGCTGGAATTGTTGGAATGCGTCTAGAATATATTGAGATATACAATTGTACAACTTGCACACGCGTTTTTCTGTGCAGCACTTAGTTGGCTCTGCAAACATTCAAAAGATTCTTGGATGGAAACAAAAATAATATTATGATTTATGGTACAGTTAGGAATTATTTAAATTTTTTGAATTTTTTATGCAATTCAATTCCTACAGTGTTGTTCTTGGAGGGGGAAGAAGCTGTCAGAAAATAAAGCATCAGTAATTATTATAGTTTTTCCTTTCTTACAATTTAAGTTTTGACTGAAAGGAAAGCATGATGGGAAGTGTATGAAAGCAGGAAATCAATTGCAGACGAATTTTGATGACTAATCCCATTTCTACAGCTTTGACTCAATTGAAAATTTCAAATTCAAAATCTTAATCTCGTTCAAACCCATCAAAGATTAAAGGAAATAAAGTGACAATATTCTCATACTTCCTCGTGCAAAACTTACACTTTGTTTGGGAAGTTTAGACTAAATGACAGTACATGGAATTATATTTGAATTTAAATAGTGAAAAGTTGACAACCACAAAAACTTATGTGGGAGTATTTAATGCATCTGAGTCATGTAAAAGGGTTTCCATCCGTTCATTGCCACCGACAGTTTCAAGGTTCTGTCTTGATCATGACTGTGCTCAATATGTGTGGACGAAGTGTGGACACAACTACTATCGTACTGAGGAAGGAAAGACGAATTTGAGTGGGTACTTTCCCTGTCAGTTATCACACATTAAAATGACTAAACTAAAAGCAATTAAAATTCTGTTCCCCATTCTCACTTTCCTCTCCCTTTTAGTTCCATTTAATCAGAAACACCCGAGTAGCAATTATTACAGTGTGACATACCGAGCTAGCTGTCTATCACATAGTTGTACAATATTTTAGCACCTCATCCCAGGCGCCTCCAAGTATCGCCGCTCAGTCATTAGCTCAGTAGACATTCGATCGGATTAGTTCAACCCGAGACTGATCCGACAGCTGAAGAAAAGCCATTGAGGCAACTTGAGATTTGAGAAGGAGAAAGTTTAACCCTTCTTCCATTCTTTCCCTTTCTCCCACGCGTATAACCTTTCAAGGGAAAGCTAATCAACTCAATTTGAGATTATCTAACTTTCCCCCCTTAGTTTAGCATTCCTTCGCTTTACTTCATACTGTTTTAGATTTTACGGTGAGATTCAAGCTGCTGCAATCCTGTCTCACAATCAGTTCAACGTTAAGCTAGACATTAAGGCAAACAACAACCGTCTTGCATTCCTAAATTCTTCAACTCCGAGATGCATGGAATGCACATCCGCACTTAATTATATCCTCATTGAGACTTGCAGTAATAATTATTGTTTTTAGTTCCAAGTCTTACTTTCAAAATCCCTAGCTATGTAACAAGTTACTGCGCAAACGGAAGCAACACGGAGCATTTAGTTCTATCTATTAGTATGCCTACAATTTTTGTTTTAATAAATAGCAGGTTGTTTGACCTTCAGGACCGTCAATTGATTTCCCCCCGAAAACATGTATGCTTCCGATAAAAGTAATTGCATTGAGAGCGTACGTGATCAAAATTTTAATTCACAAAGACTGGTCCCAAAGTGACAAGGACAGTAATAACAACGCTGGGAAAGGATAAAAGATAAATAATTGGGATAATTTGACCTGTTTTATTGTTTTCATACTTCTTGTCTTTCGTCCCTATTTTGTGAATTACTGTCGCTACTTTGCCAGTGCATGGATGTATGACGTGCTAATGCAGGTCACAATTTAATGCTCGTCTTTTCTTTTGAATTCAAAATTTCCACTAGAATGCATTTGACAGAAAATTATGAAAATATGTAACAGCCTTCCATGCAGAAATAAATGCAGATACTTAAAAAACATACAAGGGCGTACGGCACAAGCTCCAGTTCATGCATGGTTCATTATAATCAATTTGTAGGGAATTATCACAGTAGGTAAAGCAGGAAATTGTACTGGCAATGATCAAAGGGAATATTGTCTACGAGCTCTTACAATCTTTCTATGCAAGTTCCCAGATCAATACCTACAATAAAACCTGCCTAAATATATTACGTCACCTTTTGCAAGTCTCTTGTTTAGTTACAATCAACATAAGCGTTTCTTCAATTCTTTTACTCTATTTCTTTGGTATAAAAAGAACGACTTGCCTTGATCTTAAGAAACAGAAGGCGAGCACGAGCCCAGCCTGTATTGTTCCTAGGAAATATTTTTCTTCCTAAAAACATGTATTCTTTCTTTCTCTCAATAGATTTGGACGTTGCAAGTGGTTTTCAGGAATTGTGATTAGAATAAATTTCTAGTAATTACAGTTTATTAAGTTGTGGAATAGCTACATATTGCTGTAACTCCATACCTCCCTTGTCGTATACGCCCGGTATTCCATAAAGAAATGCACTGCGTTTCTACTTGACTCTTTGTATTGCAGTTCAAGGGGAAGTAAGTTAATTAGTAGTAGTAACTCCCACTATACTACACAAACCGCTCATCTTAACATCCCCTTTTCGTTTGTATGCATATTTTTGAGCCCTTCGAATGGCTTCATCTCTTGTACAAGGTAGCACAAAATTATCTTCAAAATAGAGTGTGCAGACGGTGAAATTCAGTGCTTTTAACTGAAAGCTCAACTACATAATTATTATTATGCATAGCATAGCTATGTTTATAGAAGGTGTACGTGCATGAGGTCGTTTATTTTCACCACAATTTCAAAAATTTGAACAAGCACCACTGCTACATTTTAGAATGTTGTAATGTTTATTACTCTCGTGGCTTAGGTAGTTTCAATTTTAATTTTTCACGTTTCTTTTTCCTCACCGTCCCTGGGTACAGAATGACTGGGAGCGATTCATTGTAGAGCTTGTAATACGTTAATTAAATTTTTCAAGTGTAGCATACTCGGTGGAGAAAAGGTTGGTAAGATTCATTCGGAAAACTTGCTACTGCCATTGAATACGGTGCATGTATGTATCTACGTACTGTCGTGGTCCCGGTTTGAGTTAGGCATCGCATACTTAGGTACATAGTTAAAGTAAAGGTAGGTACCTATAATTAATACTACACTCTCAGAACAGAACACCAAGTAAAAATGCCCTTACGTAGAATCGGGAGAGTAAAATACTAATAGGTATTACATAAAACAGAGTAATATATACACTTTTCTTACGTACAAAAATGCTATTTGTTAAAGTATTTAGGTAAAATCAGTTCCTGGCACTAAATCAAGAAGGTATGTAAAGCAATCTTGAGTACACAAACGCGTGTAACAGTAGCTTTCACTAAAGTAAACCACAGCGGCTGACCAAGCCTCTATTTGCATTACACTAGGATTCTGCATGAAGCCACCACAGTAGACAGGTAGTTGTTCAGATTATTTAATTAATTTGGTGAATATTTAGGTATACATTAATTAAATGCTAAAGTGGCCATTTCGTTTTACTATTTAGGAATGAATTTTACTTTCAGATATTGACTTTAAGACTTTACACTGGTGACAGTAACAGCATTTAACTTTGTTTTCTATGAACTGCATCACTAACTTCCCCGTTTACTAGCCTGTATTTCAAGGTTTCAAGATTTAAGTTTATGGCATCTGTGTCATTTCCTCTCCTCATCTTCGAATACTATACGAGATTCCTACCGAAACTGAAGGCGAAATACGTAATATTATGATAATGATAAGATTATGACTATGATGAAAAATTAATGACGCAGTCATGTTGCAAATGTGACAGTTATTTAGTTGTTTTTTAACTAAATAGTGTATGCATTTGTGCTGTGTTTCTATATAGAGTTATGGCAAGTGTTGGATACTATAACAGTAGTGCAACTTGTACCCTAGTAAGTAGTAAGCCCCATACCCGTAGGCCTATTTTTATTTTCCTTGTACATTTAGAATACATCGCCAAAATTATGTCTACCGCTACCCGTTTTTTCTAACTTGTCGTTTTTAACTATAAATCTCGCCCACTCACCGTCTACTATCCAAGGGGAAGCTTTAATTACCTCGTTATTTCAGCGTTGACTCGTAAATTATGACTTTCACCTCACGAGTAACTTTAAGTTTGGAATACTGTGTTTTCACAGAAAACTTGAAATAATCTCAACGATAGATTTTCAAAGTTCTCTACTTTAATACATATAGGTAGATACGATTCGTCTACGAACCAGTAAAATAATGTTAAATCGGATACTCGAATACAAGTACAAATGTCCGAACTCCCTGCAGATATTATTCAATCTGGCTAGGACATAATTCATTTAAATGTGAGGGCGCTGTAAGGATTTCCAGGCAACCTTTACAGATGGGGAATCTCTGTACAGGTATTGAAGTAGACAAGATCCTAAAACCCACTATTTAATAGCTACTACTGTCACGAAGGTAGCATGAAATATGCGCTGGAACACCGCAGCGAAGTGAAAGCTGACAGGAAGCACATTGATTGACGGAGATTTAAATTATACCCTGCAAAAGGAGATAGGTGCATTCGAAATTTCACAAGGGATTCTCTTGAAGGGAAGTTCAATCAAAGCTCTTATTTTACAATAAAATTTAAAAAGTAAGCTTCTAATTCATCCTTTGAATTTCTTCGTTACGATTAGTAAAGGGCAAACAGCTTAGGAATTTGACGGTTCTGCGCTATTCGTAGTATCTCTTATGGCATCGCCACGCTAATGTCCAATATATTTGAGTATTAAACGTAACTAAAAATATGAACAAAGCAAAATAACACGTACAAGTTTGCCGACAGAAATTATTTGGACAATTATTTTGCCCTTGACTAACTAAACATCAAAGTAGTATAAGGTACATAATAATGACAGTACAAAAATTCAGCGAATCAAACTGGAGCTGCAAGCAGCCAGCCCCTTTCCTCGCTGGATTCTTCTATTTGCTTTAAAGTTCCCTCAAAATCAAAATCGTGCTAGAAATTCGGTTCCTAAATGTGATGTAAGGCACTATCGGAATAAATAATATACTGACTAAAGTGGGAATGCAAAAACGTACAGCCGATTTCTGTCACGTACCCTTATTGACCCGGGCAGTCAAACAAAAAAGTTATCTTTCACTTTCTTTTCTGGTGCACATGAATCTGCAATGGAGCAATCATTTTAGTTTTGTATGAGGTACCAGAGATTCCCTGGTAATTTTTCAAATAATCACCATTGTATTGTAACAAAACGTTTGGAATTTGAAATCATGATTTCTTCATTCAGTTCAATAATGCAATGACGTTCTAAGGGTTTCCATTTGAACGTGTACAAGTACCTACATAAATACCTATCTTCGTATACTACACTCTTACTACTACACCATACCATCATGTAAAGCAGTACTAATGAGCTACCAGGTTAACTCAAATATTAAATCTTGTTGAATACTTCACAGGTAGGTGGTATATTGAAATGAAATGGAAAAGAAATCATCAATAATATAGGCAAAGCCTCACAGGGCAAGATGAGAATAAAACCTCCAAGACGGGGTTTAGTTTTACTTCGCGTCGAATTCCTTTTAGACTAGTTTAAATTAAAAAATACAATATTTAGTAAAGCCTATACGAGTAGCTTTGTAAGTACTCAAGCAACGAGGCTGCAGAACGTAAAACTTTCTACGCTCGAACATTTTAGGTTCAAGCAATGTATATGTATGTAGTTGAGAGGAAGAAATCAGTAATAAAACCAATTAAGCAGTCACATTTATTCCTTATGAATAGCCAACCAGTTTTATGCCGTTATTATAAAGAATAGATCCACGATGTGAATTACCTAATTTAGAATTAGAAGTATCTTCTACTCGCAAGATGTATTCATTAAAGTACCTAAGGAGCTATTTGATTTAAAAAATGCAAGAGTGTTTTAACGTTTTACGTTGCATGAATATAAAAAAGGATCATTGATCAGTCATACTGACCTATAATTACACCTTTCATGTTTGAAAAGCGTCCTACCCTCCATATCACTATTATCTTTCGTTTCTACCTCAACTATTAGAGTCACTTCTATAATGCCCTGCTAAATGTTTCATCCTTCCTCAAACCATCTCACATGTAGCCAAGCTCATTAAATAGCAATCCATTTTATCTGAATGACATCCTCTGAGATTTCCGGATCTTCTTGAGTAAAACTACAGGGAAAATAGAAAGGAATATTAAAAGAACTGAAGTAGAGATAAAAATGTATACATTTATAGGCCGCTCTAAGATTAATCTAAATTTCTACATTTTTTTCCGCCTGCTTGTTTTTAATATTCTCGCCACGATGCCTATGTATATTCTACCAAGAAACCTTTTGCCTGAAGTACATGAGGAGACGGTGACAGAGAGAGCAAGTTACCTTTCGACAAGATACCAATTTCGTTTCTTCTACTCACAGATTTCCGAATTTGAGGAAGGTCGTAACCGAAACCGGAGTACACCATGTACTGTATGTAGTTATGTAGCTACTTCCCGATGTAAAGATCAGTTCTTACTGTATGTTGTGGGCAGGTGACTTCTGCGTAATTTAATCCTTTCAGTTCGGGTTTGATTCCATCATAAGCTTACAAATACTATCATCCTCTGTACAAACATATATATGTACCGCGTGTAGGTAATAGCGTCAACAGTGTTGGTAGAGGCGTGAATGAAGTTTGAGCAGAAAAACGTTGATGCAACTAAACAAAGCTTCAAATATCCTATACTTTTGAGTTTGTATTTCGCATTTCTACTCCCTACAGCAAACCTACCTATGTAGTTTCAGGAATGTTGTGTTGTACTATAATGAGTTTTTATACTATTTGAGGATTACAAAACCTAATACCTACATTACGTTGGTGTCGTTTGACTTGGATGGTAATTCTAGTTCTTGTAAAGAAAACACTTTTAGGAACAAACCAGTAACGTTTGCTATTTTTGGCACAAGATTCTGTTGTACTTGTTTTCGTCAATGACTTAATTACACTTGTAGGTATGTGCATATATGTAGGTACTCGCGATTTCTACGTAACCATGAATTTATTTTGTATTTTTAGTAGACATGTAGCTTATTCAGGTCAAGTTCGGATGTTTTTCACTTGAAAAAAGCTATAATAAACTTAAATTCGGCTTTGTATTATTATTTGAATTTCAGAATAAAATATCTACATTGAAACCGATTCAAGTCAAGTGAGACTAATTCCCAAAAATGCAAATAACCGCGACAATAGCGATAAGCTTTGCTTCCCTGGTCGTGATACTTCTCCCCGCACAAGGATTCCACCTGGAATCCAAAACACCAACTCACAAACTTAGTCGACACGTTCGTGCAATTGAATCAGCTCCCCTTCAACCACAAGAACAACAACAACAACAAAACTCACAACAACGAGAGCAGCAGCAGCAACAACAGCAGTCGTTATACGAAAGACCGAGGGAGTTAGACTTCCTGGATGAGCCATTTAGGATGACAAGTGAGAACTCAGGTGTCTCACATTTCCTGTCTGAGTTTCCCGTGGAAAAGAGTCGGGTCTTCTCTCTCACTCATGACCGAAGTCCCACCAAGTCAACCGGTGGACGATGGATGCTAGGACACATTGGTGGGGGCTACCCACGTGCGGCCCGAGCAGACAATTTTATTCGCTTCGGTCGCTCTTTCACCTCTGGCTACGGAGCTAACATGAAAAAGAATAATTTCATTCGACTTGGCCGAGAGAATCCAAGACAAAATAATTTCATTCGACTTGGACGAAGTGGACCGTGGGAGAGCTCCGAGAAGTATCTTCCCAAAATCGGCTATGTCCCCGACAATTATTTCTATTCTCCGGGATCCCACTGGTCACGACCCGCAGACATGGGCTCGTTAAATATGAATCAGGAACTCTCAACTCCCTTTGACGAAGACTTGGTACCTTCCATCTAAGCACTCAATTTAGTTCTGCCCTCTCGAACTCAAACAGTATTAGGTAGGTATATATAAAACCCTCAAATACTATGTACTTACATCATTATGTATGCGTCACAGCAAAGTGTACGAAAAACTGATAAAAAAGGGAAAAGTAATTATGTATCTCTAATTCGTGTTTCAGACTCGTCCTCTTGTTTTACAATTGTTGTATCCTTATCGTCCTTAATTAGCAAAATTACTTTCCATGGACGACTAACAAAAAAAACGGACATATTTTCGTATCCACACACCGAGAGTTGAATTACTCAAAATATTGGGCTGAATTTGGCTGTCATAGAATCATTTCTTACTCATATGTCTTATAAACTATAATTTTTTTAAAAAAGTTTTAGAACATTTAGAAGGACAAGAGAGATAGAGTGATAAACATTTATTCTAGAATTTCACACTAAATGCTCGTAGAAAAATATACAAAATCCATTCCTTCAGGTCTGTAATTACATTATTATATCAATCAAGTTTCATCGTCAGTAGTAAACCTTTGCCAAGCCGCATCAATAATGCTACCTAAAGTATTGTGTAACGCGTTATATCTATGTACATCTGATTAGCTACATGTAATGTCCTGTATCTATTCTTAAATTAAATTAGATGATCGAGAAAGACCTCACTGTAACATAATGCATTAAGTACTCTATAAAACTAACTGTAATTGCGTAAACCCTTTGTTTAATTTCTGTCCCAATTAGTGGCCTATAACTTGTACAGTTACAAAACCGAAACAACTTGATAATGAATAATAAATCTCGGATCCTTGAGATATTCAGTATCACAGTAGTATTATAGTACTCATAAAATATTATTACAGAATCAAAAATGTCTACTTGGAATTCATAAAAAGGATAACCAATGTACGCTTCTGTCCGTTGTTGCTTAAAAAATTTAAATTGCATTTCCTGTAGAATTCTCCGTGAAGGTTAAAAAAATAGATTATTAGCAATACTGGCAATGCTGAAACTGAAAATATAAGAAAAAACTGATACATTTTTTTTCGTTGAATTATAAAAGTTGTAAAGCTTTTGTGTGTTATACTCGTGTATAGAGACTTCTAATTTCTTAAATGTAGGGACATACTTAAATATTTGTATATATAAGTAACATTGATAAATGTCAATCGATATTTTTTCTCTATAGTGTTAAATGAGTCAGTACGTGAAAAGGCAAAAGCACGAATTGTTGTTTATAGAATTACGAAGCTTTAAACTAACAGCATTCCATTGGTAATATCACTGTTTGACTAAGAATACCTATTACGTATACTTTGTTTTTTCTAAATAGCTACGTGATTAGTCTGCTAGTCTGCTTGTACCTTGTAAGGTACATTATTGTATACATAGTATGATTAAATAATATGCTACAGCTGTCGTGGTCATTTTTGTCGTCGGTAGTGCATACTAACTAAGCTTCACTTAAAAAATAAAAAACAGACAGTCGGCGGCATTCATAGTAAAATGAGCAATTAATTATACGTACCACCCAGTTAATTATTCACTCCGTTCTATATACTATTGTGCTCCCATATATTTCTGCAATCCATTTTATGAGCCCACACATGCATACTCAAAACTCAATAGACAAGTACCGAATAATTACCTATAAAGTACTAAAATCCAATTGACAACACTTCTGTAATGCGTCGTTGTAGGAAGTTACAAACCTTATCGTTGACACAGTAGCGATTAAATACAATAATAAAAATTACAGTGAGTACGCTAACGGATGAAAGAATCACATTACAGATTACTTACAAGATACATATAATAGATAGACGACCGACCAGTTTAAAGGCATTACAATTACACGTGTTGTGTTGACACATTTTCCAGTTTGAGTAGTTGCTTCCCAGAGCTTTCATTTTCTCCACAGTACATTCCTTCATTTCTTATTCTTAGACAGGCTGAGCCTCACTGTCTAAAGTATATTGCTAGTGCTATCTGTATGATTCAATTTTCAAAATTATAATAATAATTTTATTGTAATTACGAACGTTGATATTCATCTCTAAAATATTACCACTATGAAATTAGTTTTGAATAAATTAGCACATTTACATGTAAATCTAACCAAACTTATTAAATAACGTTGCAAAAATCTGAGTTAGCTAAACCTAGAATAATAATAATTGTATTGACGCTGTCTGCATTGCTTCTACAGATAAATAGTACTTGCATTTACTTACATTCAAACTTTTAATGTAAAATTTTGATGTACAAAAATAAAGTTGGATATTCCCTACATACATATCTGTATACTCACATGTAAATCCTTTGGACTTCTATAGCTTTCCGTTCATTGCCTGCTAATTGCTAAAGATTGAAACAAATCTCTAATCTACTCGTATAATAGATTATGCACATAAAGCTTTATATTAGTGTCCATGTAATTATTCCCAAACTTCGTTTCTATAGTAGCCAAACCCCAACCCCCGTTTTAAAGCATCCTCCTATAAATACTTAAGTGCAAGTGTATCAGTGCACTAAATATCGGTTTTCACATTCACTGTTACCTGTACATGCTTGCCTCCATAAACGAATGACTAAATTACCCAAATTATAATGTGCTATACGTACATACATATTATTACTAGAAATGAATATGATAGCGGAAATACTACAAAAAAGATATGTTTGCTTAAAGTGAGTAACAAATAATTGATCAAAGATACTCCAACGCAGACGATCGAGTCACATCTGTAAGTGTGTACAATCAGAAATTACATAATTACTTAAAATCGCATTAGTATTATTGTCATTTGCTGCTTGATTAGTAAAATAAATGTTTAAAATAAATTCAAAGTCCATTATTAAACCTAGTGCTGTGCCTGTGTGATAATGATTCTAAATTACATACTCATTTCCAATCCTTTCGTACATAAACTTCAATCCTATCAGTAGTATAACAAAATGGCCAATAAATAACCCTGAACCACTCATTATCATGTTGAAAACATTCTCTTCCTTCATGACGACACACATAGTTTGTGGAAGACATTTTAAATCAAAATGACAGTGCGACTGCGAGGTTGATAAAGTTGAGACGTAATGAGGATGACTAACAAGTATCTTTTACTGTTACGGCTATGAAGTTTAAGACACGATACAATTCGAGAAAACATGAGTATGTATTTTAGACATCTAAGTATGTACCTACCTGTGTACTGCTGATGAGTACAATACAGAAGTTGTCAGTCGTGCATTCCAGGTTCAAGATGTGACGGCATTTGGTGACTAAGATCCATGACCATGACGTTCCATTCCATCAGTCAGTATCACTGTATTAGTTAAAAACGGTTGCATTTTTAAAGCCATTTTACCGTACGAGTTCTAGCTTTCCCAAGCTTCTTTTAAGTATGGACTACTGGTCTCAAATAACTCAAGTAGTACTTTACATTAATTCTCAAGAGTGTTCTGTAACTAAAGCGACCGCCGATCACTGCTTCGTTAATTTTTTCCTATTTACTATTTGTAATATTTTGCGGTTATAGCTTACTTTAAGGAGCATACCTATACCTATACCCTAAACAAGGGCATACTAACCACATATGAAAAAAGACGTTAATCATGTATGGAAGTTTTGGGGCTTAGTCCGTTAACGGAGAATTGCAACCCCATACAAACAAAAACAATAACATGAGCGGCTTCCTTAACTGAAACTTAAATATTCATGATCTTTACAGTTTTGTTTTGCATACAAAACGTCTGATTATTCCATCTTTCGTTTTTACATGTGGTCTCTAATAAATAACTCATCTCTCAAAAAAATATGAAGATTTTGCGTCCAGATCTCCAACTATTCCCGGGTCCATACTGCAGCTTTTTGGGGAATTATCCGAATATCTACGGTAAGTACAACCGTAAGCTCACAGTAGTAAAGATTTGCACAGAAGGTTTTAGAGAAAATAGCTTTATGATGACTCTTCCAAGTCTGGGTAGACTGGGTACGACCGATTCCTATCTATTTTATACATACATATGCCTTGCTCATGCTCACAACGAAAGCCGTGCTCTTTAAAAAAAAACCTTACAAACGTTCAATGAGTATGAGTTACCACTAACTGCATAGTATTTACAAGAAATCACATGGAAACATAGGTAATATTATATAGTATTTAGAATTAGATATAAGTATACCTATCCTATGGAGTTTACCATTTAAAACAACACCTGCAGTTCCCTGCGCTACTTTGCTTTGATATGATGACATAATCTGTATTTTTGTAGTGGAAAATTCTAGATTCTCGCTTAACTCTACCAAGGAAGTCATTACTATTATTAAAGATACGCTTGTAGGTCTAGGTATAGGATTACTGTGACTGTAAGTGAGAATGACTCAACTCATTAGGATCGGTCTGTAGTCGGTAAAGTATCTTGTAGACCTAGGACAAGCTAATTTTGGCTTCTCATGACTTATTTACTGAGCTGACTCCACTGCCACTGGCACTGTGCAGTTGAGATAGAAGCAAATTGACCATATTCATTGACAATGAATTAATACAACACAACCCTCCTTACGCTGATGATTTCCCATGTCGTTTCATATCATTGTTTTTATTAATTAAACTATAAATCATAAATAATTGCGCACGTATCCGCAGTCTGCAGGCACTGTTGAGGCTTCTCCTATCCAACTTCCATCATGGATCATCCTATTCCTATGGGTATACCTTCCACTTTTAAAAAGTAGAAAGTTGCATACCAAGTTGATAAATGAGACTACAGCCACAACATACGATTATTACTGTTACCGATTACGGTGTACGGTACGATGCTACAATATTGAATGGAAGAGTATCTCCTTTATATAGTTACAGAAACACAGTGTTGTACTTCGTACTCATGATTGTAGGTGTATTGAGATTTAATTTCAATATACATAGTGTAGTGCTACGCTGAGAGACAAGTTAACAACACGATGGTAAATTATTGAGTGCGAATGTATTACTCACTAGTCACTTGCAGTACATTTAATTTGCTACTGCAATTGCATTGCAATTGCAACCACTACAAACTATTTACACTACAACGCGCAACGTAATGATGCAAAGCGAAGGAAGAATTCTAATGTCAACAAAAAATATTTACTCACCGACAAATAATAATCAATCGACAAGTATATAGCTATGACACACGATCGATCAACGTTTTAGAAAAACAAACAGAGCATGATAAAATAATATTAAACCTGCGTATTAACGTTTTAAAAAATGGCAAAACATAGTGTTAACGATTTCACAAATAGCATGGCACAATATTATAATTATACTATTGAAGCTTTACAAACGGCAAACTTAACATTTTACAAAGCAGCAAAGCATTTAATTCAAATACCCAATAATAACAAGGTATTAAAAAACAATAGGGGGAAGGCTTGTAATCGCAATCGGTTGTAATTGTGGTACCTACCCCCTTTTTCTTCAGCGTCTACCTTCAATCAAAATCGAACCCACGTGGTGTTGAATCTTCGGATATTTAACTTCCTACAGAAGGTATGTTAGATTTTGTATGACCTTTGGCACTGGAGAAATAAGGGGGGTACCACAATTACAAGCCGACTACAGTTACAAATCGACCACAATTACAAACCGACCACAATTATAAGCCAATCACAATTACAAACCCGACCACAATTATAAGCCTACCACAATTACAAGTCGACTACAATTACAAGCCAACCACAATTACAAGCCGACCACAATTACAAGCCGACCACAATTACAAACCTTCAACCTACACAGTACAAAACTATTTACGTTTTAACCTCTTCAAAGCTGGGAAACCATGGAAATAATATTTTACAGTGTTTAATAATATTTATTTAACTTTTTCTGGAAACTAAAAACTGAAAATTAACATTTTCGAAAGCATTCAAAACTAATAACGAACACTTTCAGAAATGTCAAAACTAGAGAATGCCATTTTCAAAAAAGTCAAACATAGAAAATAACATTTTCAAAAAGGTCAAAACTATAAATTACCATTTTCAAAAAGGTCAAAACAAGAAAATAACATTTTCAAAAAGGTCAAAACAAGAAAATAACATTTTAAAAAAGGTCAAAACTAGAAAATAACATTTACAAAAAGGTCAAAACTAGAAAATAACATTTTCAAAAAGGTCAAAACTACAAAATAACATTTACAAAAAGGTCAAAACTAGAAAATAACATTTTCAAAAAGGTCAAAACAAGAAATTAACAATAATTTCAAAAAGTTCACAACTATAAATAACCAATTGTAAAAGGGTGTAAAACTGTAAATATAGCCGTTTCGAAAAGGTTAAAAAAGCAGAAAAATATAATTTAATCAAAATTCTTTAAAAATCTAAACAACATCAACGCGAACGTTTTCAAAAAGTGCAAATGATCCAACAATTATACTCGCGAGAAATTGTGCGCAGATTACAGCACTGAGAGAGAGGGACATGGAAAAAAGTGGAAAGCCGGAAGCCAGAATTTGTTTTGATGATGCGAGCGTCATCTAAAGACGCTGGCTGAGACTGACAGAGAGCCTTTCTCTGCGTACTGAGGTATGTGAAGGGGTTTGACACAGTTATTTTCGTAGCTACGTTCCCAGACTTCCAAAGATCCATGGGACACAAACACTTATTGGGAAGCAAATGCAATCTCAAAAAAATTGAGTGGTCTTCCCTGGGCCCTGTTTCTCTTTCTGTTTTAAAATCTCCAATCTCCCAACCTCGTAAGTACACACACACACCATCACAACACACAAGGATAAGGAATAAGGATAGATTAAATATAAATTGTGAATTGAATCTCTACACTTTTTAAATAACTTCTTACTCTTTACCATTTACGTTTACGACTAGCCTAGTACACCTTCTATCATACTTACTTAGTTCCCAACGTACTCAGAACTCAGAATATTGCTCAAAAAGTGGAAAATTCCTTCACAAACTCATCCAATTCAGTTGAAACTTTGAAAGAATCCGTTCAAATCCGTGTTTATTATTTTTTTTTGTCTGTGCTTCCTTCATATTTATAGTCTATTAGGTCATACAGTAAAGTTTAATCTCGATCCTATACAAACTACAATGTCCACCCCAGCCCGACGACGTTTAATGCGTGATTTCAAGAGGTAAGCAAAAATATTCAACATATTTTTTTTTGGGTTCCAAATAATTTTGAAGTCTTTTGTCTAAAATTGTTTAGTTGCTTATTGTGTTATATATTTATTTTGTTCACATTCTGAAATGATGGGTATAGGGTATGATGGGAGGTTGACGTTGTAATTGTAATTATGTATGTCCCAACTCCCAACAGTCTCGCCAAAGTCACAATCACAGTCAATTCACGTGAGTCGATGTTTAGATAATAGAACAAAAGACAAAAAAAAAGTGAATGTTGTACTGTTACTGTTGTTGACTGACTCGTCGCTCGTACTCGTCAAATTATGATGGACTTTATTTTTCATTGATTATTTTTGATTCGTTCCCATTTTGAAACGACCAGGAAGAAGAAAAAAGAATGAAACATTATTTGGGTGCACCTAGGTCATAGGTTGTAGGTAGGAATTTAGATACTAGAGGTTAATTGATATTTGTTTTAGTATGATTGTATGATCCTGATTTGGGTTATTTAGTTAGTTATTCATTGTATTGATTGTTGATAGAATAATTGACTTGTGTGGAGTTGATTGTTTGTTGTTTGGGGATAGGTACGTTTACAATAGTTGAGCTGTAGGACTGTATATGGTCTAGTTTATACTGTGGACGGAAATGGGAGACATGCAAGTTATAATTAGTGGTTAGGTACATATACTATTGGACCATAAAAGATAAAAGATAAAAATTGTTTTATTTTTCTCAACTCTGGAATTCCCAGTGGAAGTTGTTATTGAATTTTAAGAGATCCATTTTTATGTGTGACTTGTGGAATAAATGTGATAGAACTTAACTAGGTAAGTGTATTATAGAATTAACAGTAAGTAGGTGGATGCTTGTCGAGTGTTTGTGGTATTTATTATTCTGCCTTCCTTGCCAAGATTATTATAGTATGCTTACGAGAATTTGGGAATGGTTAATATTCTCGAGACACAATTGCTGTCTGTACATTTTGAAGCGACGTTTACGGAACAAAAGTTTGAAAATTTCGACAAACGGAGTGCAGTCATTTAAGTAGCATTAGTTAAATTAATTGTTGAGCATGGATAGCTATGAATAGTAGTAGTAAACAGGCGTTTAGATTGTATTTTTTATGTTAAGCTTACCTAAATTGAAATGTTGAAAATTAGCGTTTATGAAGTTCGTACATTCCAGTGAGTGCAGTTCAGTGTTCATATTATTAAGTTCACTAATGTAGGCCCACTTCGGCTGATCTGTAAAGTCCTATTTCCGTCATTTACACATCATTGTACCGACATACATATGCATGTGGGAGCTGTGGATGTTTATCTTAATTTTTAGTCTCGTATTATTTATGAACATAATAGTACGTATGTACATAGGTATGTGTATATATTTAGTTTATATGTTTTGAATGGGGTTGTTGGAATTAACAAACGGAAGATTCTTTTGAGGCACTAGCATTCCATTATTTTTTAATACTTTAAAAATGGCAATCCCGTGCCCTTCATTCCCAGCTGATGTGTAATCAAACGCTACGTCAAAAGCATGGGAACGCATTTCACATTGGCCTACATTCTCTGACTGAGGAAGAGTCTGGCCTGGCAGAGTCAGTGTGCAGTGCCAATAGAAGATAGATACTACGCATTAAATATAGCCGGGTTGGCTGGCTTGTGCTTTTTGGTGTGTGCAAGTGAGACGTAAGTAATCGAAAAATGACAGAAGTGCAGGCAGTCGAGTTCTAGGGAAGTAGGTATTTAAGGTGTCTGTTGCCGTAGACGTACAAGTAGACACTCGCAAATTTTATTATTATTGTTATGACTTGTGTCTGTGAATAGGCAGTAGGTATTTTAGTATTAAGAGATAATCGGTACAGGGCTACTCAGCCAGTGACATTGAAAATGACAAAAGAGTAATTCACAATTCTCTAGAATGCGCACAATTAGATAGGAAGGTGTATTGTTTCTTACAAGCATAGTTGACTAGTTATGTCGCGACTGGAAGATGGTAGTGTTTCTAAAAATGAAATTACTATCTTTAGTCTTTACAACAAAAATGGTCCAGAGCATCCACGTTTACAAGCCATTTATACAGTTCGTTATTTAACTCTCTAAAAGTAAAGAAATGGAAAGAAGCACTTCCTAAGATGATTAAATGATTACGTACCTAATTTAATGGTAAACAAGATAAGAAGTAGGGGATAAATATGTAGTAATAAACGAGTAATGTAATTTAGTCTTTGTTAGCTCAAATAAAAGCTGGGAAAGATGTCGAATCTGTTTTGTTTGGAGTTGGATTTTTTGTGATCAAGGTTTTTTTATCTTCCGGGTGTAAACTGTCCGTTGTCTTGATATCATCATTATCTGCGAACGCCTACCGTCATTTATGGACAATCGTGCAATCTGCAGGGGTTGCAAGCAGAGCAGGGATGATGATACGATGAATTTAGTATTGATTTTAGAACTGTTCTGCCGTTTTATATTGCAGCAGACTGTTTGTCCTTTCACGTTTGAAGCGTTTTAGGCATAGTATACTTAATAAGAAATACTTTTCTCTGAAGTACTGAACCGTTGGAATGGATTGAGTTATGGCACATGCGGTAGCCGCCCTATTCGCCAAATGACGACTCGCCGACCGAACAATTTGCCGACTAGACAAGTCGACTACTAACTAACTTGCCAAGACAAGTCGACTACTTACTAACTTACCAACTGGGCACGTCGACTACTTGCAAACTTGCCAGCTGGACGAATCGACTACTTACCAACGTGCCTAGTGAAGGAGATGACTAAGTACCTTTACTTAGCTTTGTAGTCTAAGGGTAAATCGAACGTTAAACGAAGTATTTATTTTTATTTTCGTATTTAACGGGAAAAATTGATACCCTTGAGTCAATGTATAATTGCAATTTTTTTAACAAGACAAACGAAATTCAAAACTAAAATGTATACATACTGTCTCTCGTGACACTCTAAGTGACTCTAAATGTATTTAACACTAACTAGGGCAAACATTAACAAACACGCAAAAATTAGTTATTAATATAAAAACTTAATTACATTATCGCGTACGAAATTCAAAAATTGCTATGTACTTACTATTACAAATTACAAACTATCAAAATGTTGGACAGTAGTTTCCCCAACGCAAACTTGTATTATTGAATTATGTTACGTTGCATATTGCATATGTAGTAAACAAATAACCACAGTAGCAACATAATCCTGAATACAAATCGATTTAAATTAGCGCTTCAGTAAATATGAAAGACAAGTACATACATAAACCAAACAGTAAAGTAAAAATAAAAATGTATACGATAGTGCACATACCTATGCAAAGGCGTGCTTGGGTGAGCGGTTAGGACTGCAGACTGGAATGGAAATTTCCAGCCTCAGACCGAAGCTTCAATCCTCG
>JAQFZC010002278.1:0-23952 GCA_034695205.1 Dicyrtoma fusca | reverse complement strand
TAAACAGCCAACCTACCCTATATGCCTATATAGGCACCTATATAGGCGTATAGGATAGGCAGGCGCGCACCTGTGCTGAGCTAGCTAAGCTTCCGTGGCAGTTGTTTCCAGCCGCTGATAACACTGACCTGGCACTTGATAATTTTAACAATTTAACTAACTGTTAGAGACCGGTATGCACCGATAGTTAAGTTAGGAGTCAAAGCTATGTAGCTCCTTGGTAAACTGATGATACCTATCTTATCAAAGAAAGGAACCGTTTGTATAAGCATTTTAGAGAAACAAACAGCCCTATTTTCGAAACATACAAATTCTTTCGTAACACTGTCAATAACACGATATATAGGGCAAAGCAAACCTTGTATGGCAATCAGTTCCGCGCTGCCAACTCTAGTGATAGCGTATGGAAAGTTCATGACAAACTAGTAAGTAAAGGCACTCTTAATTGTAAAATCAAGGAGCTCCTATTCAATGGCAATAGAGTAAACACACCACAGGATATATGTAAAGTTTTAAGCAATGCCTTTATTGTTAATCCACCTAGTGATAACATATCGTTGACAACACTACAACGAAATTAAGTGTACCACATCTAATGACCCTAAATCTGAAGAAGAAATACAGACACCTTATTAGCTTTCAAAGCAAAAGTCACATGCTACTGATGACGAAATATCCTACACCACACTTCAGGAATGTACACACACTGTCAATTCCTCTTGCTTTGTTATTTACTTTATTTTTATGTCTTGGACGGTACCCACAAAAATTCAAATCAGCTAAGATTCTCCCACATTATAAAGGAAAGGGACCACGCAACGATGCATAGTCTTGTCGGCCAATATCTATACTTCCGACACTGAATAAGTTTTTTGAAAAGGTCTTACAGCAAAGAATATTAAATTCAATTGGGCACAAACTATCTGAAAATCAACACAGCTTCAGAAAACAACGCTCATGTTTTACGGCAGTACTTAAGTTTACGACAGAATGAATGTGTGCAGGTGGATTGATGTAAAATGTAGTCGTACACTAACCGTATATATTGATTTGACTAGCATTTGATACTGTGCCACATAGTCGTCTGATTGTATGTTTGCGTGATGTTTATGGTGTCAATAGTCTTGGTGAATTTGAATCTGACTATTTTCTTGTTTCTGATGGTGTTTTACAAGGGTCAATTCTAAGCCCATTACTATTTATCTTTTATATTGATCCTATGTATGCTTGCATTGACTTGCTAATGTCGTATGTACTTTATGCTGATGACCTGATATTATATGTTAGTTGTAAATCAATGAGTCCTGCAATAATATTATTAATGGTTTAACTAATATTTCAATTTGGTTTACAAGTATACACATGAGAATTAATATTAGTAAAACTAACTTTGTGCTATTTTATAAAAGCAATGGCGTTGTAAACGATGATTTAGTTATGTGTGATTGTTGATGTAAAAATAGAGAGTGTATACACATTTGGATATCTAGGTATTATACAGGACTCTAATTTAAATTTTCAGGACCACTACCCTTATGTTAAGAAGAGAATGTGTAGTGCAATTGTTGTACTTGATAGATTAAAGCGGTGTATCGACTTTAAAACTTTCTCATTATATCTAAAATCATTTGTTGACTGTTGTTGACTATGGACTACCAATTTAAAGTGTTTAATAATACTGGTTTACAATATTTACAATCGCATATAAATACCCTTATTCTAAACTATACCCGCAGTACTTACTATTCTAAATCATTGCTTGAGGAGGATTTGCTTGAACCTATCAATGTGCTATCGGTTAAAGGAGCGTGTGTGCTACTACTCCATAATGTTTACTTTTAAGTATTTAAAAGGTCTGTGTAATGCCCAATGTTTAAATTTTTTGTATTTACAAACTCCTTCTGGTAGGACAAGGCCTAGCTGCAGACCAAACAACCTGGTCATTTTCTACAGACATTGTTTAACTACTTTTACGCGCTCATTTTAATACCGTGCTGTAAGTCGTTAAGATTTACATTAAGAGAGATTCACAGTAGACAGTTAATCGGAGGATTAAAATGGAAGGAAATTAGAAGTTGCGAGTTTGCGTAGATAAGTGAGCAGTGCGGAAAGGCATTGGAAATGTATGTGAGCGGCTGATGCAAGTGGCTTCAGTTGTAGCAGATTGGATTTGGAGGGCGAACGAGTAAGACCTACGATAGAATTAGTGCGAGTGAGCTTTTGGTATTTTTGGATTATTTTGTGAATCGAATAAAGTCCTAAAAATTATTGTGTTATAGATACTTTCGAGATCTGTGTTCATCATTTATCAAACATCAGTTTAGTTTTATTGTAGAATAATTATAGTTTTAGAAGTTCTATAAATTAGGATAGAAAGGCGAAGGTTCCAGGAATTCGGTTTGGACCGTAGGGCTTTACCTCAGTCATGGCCAAGAAGCGAGTGCATAAATTACTAGAAGTATGTATGTATGTAATTAAAGGGATTTCCAGAACACAAGGTTCGCGAAATGCCGCTCAGACCATCAAAACGTCTATTGCAGACTACCCTTAACTAAATAGCTTTAATTTTGGCTGCTTACAAAGCGACCTGTTGCCATGATGTAAGACAACAGGTCACTTGAACGAGCCGTTAGTAAGGAGTCCACGGTGAGGATGCAAGCACCCAGTTTTACGTTTCTCTCCATAATAAACCTCGGGCATTCTGCCAGAAAGTGGTATGCGGTCTCTGCTACCTGCTCACAAAATTGGCAGATAGGTGACTCGCTTAACCTCATTCTGTGCATGTGCGCCCGGAATCTACCGTGACCAGTGTACACTTCGACCAGCCACTTAATATGTACGCGTGAGTAGCGCAGAAGAGAGCGATTACCATACCAGGGTGTGGAAATCCATCTCTTTGATTGCACGCAAGATGTGATTTGCAGCCACTTCTTTGTGTGTGCCTCACGAACTTGCATTCGTACGGCCATGTTGACCACTGAAGTGGCTACCGGGATTGAGTGATCACTACTAGAAGCATCATCCAATCTCATCCCCATCTAATCGCCAGTATAATTAGAATTAAGTATGTAAAATAGAAATATGAAATAATAGCAGTAAGTAGTTAGACTACAAAGGGACTGAAACGCCGACCGTTTCAGTGCTTTGTGTTGGTAGTAGAGGTTGAAAATCCGGTTCTGGAACAAAATAATTGGGACGATTTACAAAATGCTTAAAATCAGTAAAAATAATCACTATTTACTTCAACAAAAAAACCACGTTTTTTAGTGATCTTTGAAAAACCACAACAATCTAATTTTAAAAACCTCAAAAACCGATTGGGACGCTTAAAATCAGCTAAATAATGCAAATTTTAATGAAATCTGAGAATGCTGGTAAAACAAATTAGTGTAATGTATGCCAGAATTTACACGCTAGCATGTTCTGTGCTCAAAACCACAAACAACACAAAAGCCCGATGAAACCAAGCCATGCGGTTGCGGTTTTTGATACTGAAATCTCTTTTGAATTAAAAAGTGTAACTTTGTTAATATTAGGAATTTTGAAATGCAGTTTTAAGCTTTGAATAGCTGATGAAATTTGCAATATAAAAAAATTTTGAACGCTTTTAAAAATTAAAAATTTCACAATTACAAAATTTTAACCTCAAAAACCGATTGAGACGCTTAAAATCGGCTAAATAATGCAAAATTTCATTAAAATCGAAGATTAATCTATTTATCTACAAATAACATTAAATAAAGTATCAGAGAATAAAACAAAATACTACTGAAAACTATCTGATAATGTTGAGTTTTTTAAAAAATGTATATTGCTAAATTGTTTTTTAATTAAATGGAGGCCAAGGTCTGTATACGTTGTATGAATACTAAAGACATTTTAATGTTTTATAAAACATACAATTCTTGTAGAGATTGTGCAAACAAAAACAGGAATAAAAAATTAAATTGTGAATGTGGGCGAATATATACTAAAAGAAATTATCATAGACATAAACAAAGAAAAGTACACAAAAAAATAATATATTACTAAAATCAGCATAATTCTGATTGCATATTTGAATAGCTGATGAAATGTGAAATCCAATGATATGTTGATTGCTTTTAAAAAATCAAAATTTAAAAATTTAAAAAAAAAAATAAACATGAAATAAAAAAAGATTAGTTAGATATTACATCAATACACTACCAACAATGTTTGTTTACCGTGTCTGTTTGTGAATGTGAATGTGATTGCGTTTGTGTTTGTATCCGTGTTTGTGTTTGTTTGTTTTGATTGTAGTGTCTAAAGATCACTAAAAAGGATGAATAGAAATTATACAGTTGTAGTTATTATAACATTATTGAACACATTTCACTACTATTTGAATTTAAATAATCGCCCAAGAATCCTGTTTCTGTAAAATTACACAGTATTATTTATAAACAATATTTACTTGGTATGTAACAATTATTTAATTTATGTCTATATCTTTTTTCAGAAGCTGTAGAAGTGAAATCTATAGTTATAAACAAATGAACTCTAAGCCATCCTTTACGACAAAAATCTTTAAATTACTTTAGATCAATGTCAATCCCTACTCGGTCTCTATGTAGGTGGTGTACATTGCTGTTTGATAACCAAAATAAATCAAAAAATTACAGTTTAATTGAATTAAGCGTCTATTCAGCGCAAAATAGGATTGACTCAAATAAAAAACGCTAATACTATGCCTATTATGCCTCCTTCGTGTAAAATAACTTTTCATGATATTCTGATTCTTTCGATCTATAACATCATCGAGTAGTATAATGGTTTTTAGTTTAAAATCAATAGTAATATAATGTGATGTAATTGCTTTATTGTCAAATTCACACAGCATATTCATACTGATTTCCAGGAATAGACACTGGTTGGGGTATGTGTGTACCAGACACTGTGTTGGGGTCTGGTACAACATCATTTGAGTTATAAACTGTAATATTTATTTTATTTTTTGGATCTGTTTTTAGTCCTATACCTAGTCTTTCTATTAAAACAAATTTACAAACGCCGTCTATTTGAATCAGGGTTTTATTTTTAAAAAGTGATTTCACGTGTTCTTTTGTTAAACCATTTTCAAAAGTTTTTATTATTACTTGATACGAATCTTGCTGTAGGCTGTCTCCTACATTTTGTTTTCGAGCAAAAATTTAATAACAAGGCATGATTTTCCGCAATTACTTTCTCCGATTACTAGAGATCTCAAAATATTTGGGAAGAGCGGCTATTATTAAATTCCGCGTTTTCATCACACATATGTATGGCTTTGTTTGTCATTTATATTTTTAAAAAAAGAAACAAAACATTCAACAATCATGAAATGATAGTTTGTTGGATACAAATCCAGAAACCTCCGAGGTACGTATATCTTATATATTTCCCAACAAACACTGTTAAATTATCATTTTGAGGAATCGTTTTATTATATCGCTTCGATAAATAAACTTTATAGAGCAAGTCTTTATCCTCAAGAATAAGCTGAATTTGTTTGTTGAAATATTTACTTTCAACCCATGGGGTATGAATAATTTTATACAATTCCCCTTCTATGAGTTCATTTAGCTTTTTGTATACGTCACTATTCAACAGTTTCAACAGAGTCGCCATTAATATATGGCAAAAATTTGTAAAATAAAAATTTAATTAATCTCATTACTCGAGTGTAGCTTTCCAAAGCTTGAATTGAATCAATAATTCTAGCATTATTTTGTTCTATGCTTTTTAATACTTGCCGTAAGCATACTTGTTTTTCCTCTTTATCATGTAAATTTGCTTTGATCCCCGCCATCTCACCTTTCTCAACTAAATACCTATTCCATTAACTATCCAATCTGCTGTCGTGTTTTTTATAGTTTTCTGTGTAGGTTTTCCAAAGCTTGAATTGAACTAATAATTCTAGTATTACCTTGTTCCAATCGTTTACTATTGCAACAAATAATTAATCATGTAAGCTTCTCCTTTCAAATAATTTGTTACTTCAATCAACAATTCTTTACTCAAAATTTGAATTACTTGGGTTTGTTTAGTAGTTTGATTTACACAACAACCTGTGTACATTCCTTCAATTGAAATATTACATACTTTTGTTGTAAATGTAGAGCCCTAAAAAACTAGTTTATTAATAAAAATATAACCCGTAAAAATACCACAATTTTTCTAAATTTCAGTTCACCTGTAACATGTTTTGACAGAGTTAAAAGGTTTAAATCAGGAATAACTATACGTTCTACTTTAGTGGTAATATCATTTAATTTCTGATCATTTTCTCTTTTGATTTCACTAATTGAATCAATAATTCTAGTATTACTTCGTTCCATGTTTTTGATACTCTCAGTAAGCGTGTTTATGTTTCTCTCGTTTTTAATTAAATTTGCTTTGATTCTTTGTATCACACGTAATCCGGCGGTATATCTATGCCATTCCCCATTCAATCTAATCTAGTCTTTTTTAAAGTTTTCTGTAAACTGGTCATTTATATTTTTTGTTTGTTTAATATTTTACTATATTTATCGAATTTGTTTTTACTTTTAACAATAATGCTATTAATTGTAGTCTCAAATTCGCTTGTCGCTTGACAGTGCTTTGCACTGAATTCACTCACCTGACTATTAATAACTTGTATTTGGGATGCATTATTTGTAGTTTCGTTAGCTAAATTTTTTACATTTATCTGAACATTTTTTAATTTTTTAGATTCTGTATTCTAACAGTGTGTGTTCTATTGTTTCGGTGTGGTTGTTATTCCCTTCACGGCAGAGTCCGAATTTTGAAATCATATATTAGCTTCAAAAACTGAAATATACAACATGTATTAGCACAACCCTTAATACAATTAGTTACTTCAAGCTCCAAAACTTTATTTGAAATTTTAAAAAAATCTGCGTTTAGTGTGGTTATTGGTGCAGGTACTTATAAGTATTCCATGTAACGGAATGTTGCAAATTTGTATTTTGAAATTAGCTGTTTCAAATGCTATTTTGTTAATAATACAAAAACCTGTTAAAATACCATAAGAATAATTTATTTTCTAAATTAAGGTGTTCCTGAAATATCTTGTTTGTTTTTCAAAACCGTAACTGGATTTATTTAAACAATACTAGACCTAATAGTTTCCAGTTCTGCCTTTAGAAGCCGTTTATCCAAGTCAATTAAATCTGTATTTTAATGTCAGGTTCCTTTAAAATACGTTCAGTTTCTGTTAGACTAGTGATAAGTTTTGTATCCAAATTTTTAACATCTTGAATAAGTGTGTCTATTACAGCTTTATTTGATGTTTTCTTATTTGCTATTTCTTTAGTGCGCTTTCGTTGTCTCCTAAGTTTTTTTTCCCACTCTGCAATTTTTGATTCTGTCGGAATTTAAACTGTCAACTACATTAGCCAAACTATGGTGTTCTGCAAGTATTCCTTATAATTCGGTTTGTAGGGTTGGATTTTTCAAAACGTTTGTGTTATTTGCCCACTTACTAATTCTGTTATTCACCAACTCTTTAACATTCCTTGATTTGCCTCTAAAAAATATATAATAGCTTTGAAAGCATTTATTTTATTTATTTATTTTGTTTAACAAGCTCTATAATAGCTTCAACAAATGGATTGCAACTCGAGCCTTCCAGGCTCCTCAAGGGGTTGAAAACTCGAATATGTTGCTTCAGGTCCCTTGGACTGTGGTTTATATTAATAATTTTTTCCATTAATAATAGACATAAAGCACCACACGTTCCGATTTCTTTGAGTTTGTATGCAGAATATACAATATGTTTTTTTAAATATCTCGACAATTCTGCAGGCAACCCGTGATCATAACAATCAAAAAAATAACTTTGTTTACCATTTTTATTATATAAAGTCCATTGCGTTCCTTGGTTGTTTATACTGTCTAAGTCTAAAATTCCAATCCCAGAGCTCCTACTTTACACGGTTCACCTAAATATTACAAAGACGGATGCCCTTTGAGACCCATTGTCAACTATAGGGATTCACCACTATACAATGCTGCAAGATTTCTCATTCCAATTCTAAGAAAGCTTATATCGCCAAATTATTTTAGTGTTAACAATTCAAAAGAATTCACACAGAAAGTCAGTAATATCACTTTAAATGATGATGAAAGAATTTTTTCGTTAGATGTTGTGTCCTTATTTACAAACGTCCCGATTCAAGAATCTAAAATATATATTTCAAAAAGACTGAGCAAAAGTGATCTTTGGAAGGAAACTACTGATTTGCAGCTTACTGATTTCATGGAAATCTCGGATCTGACGCTAAATTGAAATAATTTTCCTTACGAAAATAATTTGTATATGCGAGATGACGGGTTACCAATGTGAAGTCCAATATTCCCAATCATTTCGGAGCTGTTTTTGCAGTCAATGGAAGAGATCAATATTCCGCGGATTCAACCTAAATTTTGGTGTCGACACGTCGACGATACATACTGCATAGCAACTGCTGACCAACAGTCGGAGCTTTTTAAAAAACTTAACTTATGTCATCCTTCAATTAAATTTAAGAAAGAAGAAAATAACGATGCTCTAAATTTTTTGGATGTAACTTTACGACGACTAAACAGGAAGCTCTTACGCAAAGTATACTGCAAACCAATACACACTGACCGGTATCTAAATTTTCGTTCCTTTCATCATCCAAATCACAAGGTTTCAGTCATTGATGCTTTAGTAACGAGAGCACTTGATGTATGCGATGAGCATTCTTTGTTGGAGGAGATGAATCACATTGAGAATTCATTATTGGATAATTAATATCCTCGAGATTTTAACAGAGCTCGTGTTCGAATTAATACTGACCGATGGGAGCCGAATAAAATTCAAAGAGACCCCAATACTTTTGAAAAACAGATGGCGTTTCCATATCTGGTTAAATTATCCAAGAAAACTTTAGAATTATTTAGGACAACAGACCTAACACCAGTTTTTATCCCTGGAAAAAGACTAGGGAAATATTAAATAATAAAAATAATTATTCATTGGGTCGATTTAACCGAAGTTGATAAAACCTGACTCAATCAGTCACAGTGGGTGAGGAAGATAGGAGGCTACCGCATCAATTTTGTCTCAGTCAAATTACCCTTTTACCTATCCCCGCCCCCTCCTCCATAGTAAAGGAGTCCATTCCCTAGGCCCCTACAGTAAGTAGTGGTCACTAAAGAGCACCAAAGTTGATTGGGTTTCAATCAGCCATTCAGTGACGTGTACCGTACAACACAGAGCCATACACGATTAGCAGGCAATGACCGAGGATTCAAGTAGGGTCTGAGGCTGGAAGTTTCCATTCCAGTCTGCAGTCCTAACCGCTCACCCAAGCACGCCTGCTTCATTTAGATTTATATTGAAATCACCTAATACGTAAAACTCCGTGTTGTCACATTTAATTAGACTGCATAGTTTATCAAATGCCGATATAAACAAAGTTTCACTACCATACTGATACAACAATTATTGGCTTACAGAATGGTGGTGAGATCTGAGTGCAGCGAACTTCAACATGCTGCTGGAATTTTACAGCATAGTTGAGTTCCAAATATTTGTACTGATTATTTATGTACACTATCATGCCGCCACCTTTGCCATCTTTCCTATCGTATCCTAGTGCATTATAATTAGCTACTCGAATTAGACCATCTCCTACGTCATAACATAACTTAGTTTCAGTGCATACAAACACATCAAATTTGTTAGAATGCATACAAATTCTTACTCCTTCTATTTTTACTAAATGTAGGTTATTAATATTTTTATGACCAATTTTCAGACCTTTAGTAGTAGATATATTAAAGCCTTTGATAGTTGGTTGTGCTTCAAACGAAATTTCTAAAGGGTCGAAAAGTTCATGAATTTCAGGTGAAGGTAATTCGCTGATGAGGTTGGAATTTTCTTGCGGGTCCAAGCAGATGACACACTTCCATAGTTAAGGGTCTAGTGCGTGGAATTCGCGATAGCTTGGTCTTGGCTTTATACGTGTTCTGTGGTATTTATTTCCACAGCTAGTAATACAGCACTTAATCCACCAAAATGACTTCTTCCCCTTCTTATTACACCCGGCACACAGTTTTGAATCGCCAGTACTTCCCATCAAGTCAAATAATTGGTTCCTGGTAGGCGGGGTTACAGAGCCTATTAGAGTCCTCAGAGCCGCAAACTGGAAGTAGCACACAGTGTATCCCATAAATGTCCCACGTTGACAGGTAGAGTGACCTCTGCCCATACTTGCGTAGGCGATGGGATGCCTGGCTGCCGTTACAGCTGGATTGAGATCCATTCAATCGTGGCTTTGTGGTAGCCAGGAACCTTGTGAAAGCTAATAATCGGGTCTTTGGGTAGTGGGCAAGGATTAGAACGAAAAGACCACCACGTGGTAGCCACCATTACGAAGAACATGGTGACCACCACGTGGTGGGCACCGTTGGGAAGAACGTGATGATTACCAAGTGGTGGTCAGGGTAACGGGAAACCTGCTGATCACCAGGGTGGTACTAGCGTAAGGATGTGATGTGGGCGCTGAGCTCCTACGATGGGTGAACGTAGTTAGGTTACATTTTTCAATCCGCCCTCGAAAGCCGCCTTCGGCGGCCACCCTCGGGTGGAAGGAAAATGTAACCTAACTACGTCCAGCCATATTTTCCTAAGGCTAGCTAGGAAGGCTTCGCCTCCCCAAGGCCCACCCGGGAAAACCTAACCTAACAGAAGGAAACCCAGAGGTGGAGTAATTAAAGAGAATGTGTGAGTTTGATGTGGCATCCAATTCATGTTGATTTGAAAATTATTTGAAGTAGAAAGTTGGTAATAGTTAAAAATGGTTTAATTAGCATTTTGGGTGAACTACCGAGCCAGCAAAGGTCCGTAGTACGTTAGGGGTACGTTGAGCGACTGTCGTAACGAACGAATAGCTTACTAGCCGTCCATGCAAACGTTTGTGCGTAGTTGTGTCGTTACTGGTTGGAGTTGCATGACTGAGGCCACCACGTGGGAAAAGGGGAAATCGGGTAACTAGTCTACCTCGTGTTGTTGTCGTTCCTGTAATCACAATAGTAGTATCACGAATGCTCTGCTTTATTGAAGATGTATGTTGCTCTGACAATGCGGTAGAGAGGATGTCAAATATTGTGTGTAAAAATGTAAAGCCTTTTTGGAATCTCCTTGACATGTCAGACTAAAGCACCCTTTTTACTTCATTATTTCCCATAATATGTGTGTTGCCCGTAAAACTTTCCTTATACAACGACGCTCCAAGAAGAACGAAGTTCGCCAAACTATATTTTTAGGCAGTGCTACCTTAGTCTACCTTTACCAATACATGTGACTAGACTAGACTAGGTAGTCAATTTTTGGCAAAGAATTTACGAGACTAGGCAGTCAGGTTTTGGCAAAGAATTAACTTGACTAGACTAGCTTAGTAAAATTTTATTGGACAAGACTAGACTTGACTAGCTAAAATTTTGTGCGAGTTTGTTTTGAGGTCTAAATGCATATGTGTGACCTCGCCCTCCCCTCATAAAATCTCTCAAAATATTTTTGCCCTCGACCTCCCCTCTCCTCAAACAAAAATAAAATTTATGACCTCGACCTCCCCTCATGAGGAGAGGTCACTTGAGGCCACTTTTTGGGCTGAGGCATGCCCTCCCTCATTGAGGCCGGCCATCTATGGAGCAAGTTACGTTCTTGGTTTTCTAATTTGTAAAGTTTTCAAAGTTTTTTCAAACAAATCATACGCGAGGTACTCTAAAAAATGATGAGAATGCCTTTTACTTTTTTGTTGGTTTTCAACATTTTATTTTAAGCGACCACAATTGCAAGGAAACCACAATTACAAACCTTCACCCTACCAAATAAAATAACCCAAACCCGATGTGCCGGGCTCTGCTGTTGCTGTGACCGTCAGTATTTGATATCCAGACTGACTTAACTGGAACTGGAAGAAGGGTTTTGTGGGCCCCTTTGCTACTAGCATTTAATTTGCCATCAAACACATGACACAGAATAATGCGTTTGTTTTGAGATAATACCTAACTTATCTACAAGTGAGTTGCTTCACCTTAAAAAAGACTCGCTTTAAACCAAAATTTCGAAAATTGAATTGGGCCATTTTGAATTTACGAAAAATTGATATTATATAGATTTATGGTTTGTCCAATTTTTACGCTGGAACTTTCAAGTTATACAATGAAAAGCAGAGTACAAAGGCTTTTAATAGCATCAAAACTTGAATTTTTGTAACAACCAGTTCAACAGCGACAGCCACTGACATTATTATTATTATTAACGGTTTTTTTTATTTGATCCAATTTTTTGCTGTACATATATAGGAATAACACATTACTGTTTAAATTATACCCTAAAATAGTACTTAACACTTTTCGATTGATTCTGCTAATTAAAAATTTAATATTACACTTTAGTGTAATGATAAACAACTACTTAACTCTAATACATCAGTGTAGAATTTAAATATAGAAATATCAAGAAGCTCTGGCAGCCGTATTTAGCGGGTAAATATAGGTAAAAGAGTTTTCAGTTTAGTTTTTTAAACTGGTGGTTGTAAGTTGTAACTGAAGAACAATAACTAGAGTAATAATAGTAACAACAGAGAAAAAGATCGGACTTGCTTTTGCTTACAACTTAGCCCTTATATTTAAGTAGTCTAATTAGTGAAGGAATAGTTGATTTTCTGTTCCTTTCATATTTACAGTAGACTAAATTAAGATTACATTTACTACGCGATGGTCTATCAGTATTTCTAATATAGGACTGTAGCCAATTACCATATCTATCCAATTTTTAAAGTTTAGCTCCGAAATTTAACAACAAGCTCTTATATCTGTCTTCAATTAATGTTAACCTATAATCTTCGGCTATGGACTTATACCTGCTATTACTTACATACTTGCTCGTAATTATACTTATAAAACGCTTTTCAACATTAATAATATCATTCATTTGCTTGTTATTTAACCCTTAACCCCATACAGGAGGGGCTTATTCTAAAGTTACTTCTAATGTACATTTTATACATAGACAATAACTGTTTTTTACTAAATCCATATTGTTTTAATTTTCTTAATATATACAATTTTTTTGCTGCTTTTCGAATAACAAACGGGACGTGATCATCCCATGTAACACTATTATTAATTTGTATCCCCAGTAATTTAGTACAGTTTACAATCGGTAAGGTATTACCGCTAATGGATAGCTTAATATTACTGTAAGATTTATTCTTAGACAAGTCAACTACTAATACTAGACATTTACTAGGATTAAGTTTCATTCCTAGTTCAAATGACCAATTACATATATCATCTAAATAACTTTGGGTTTTTGGAGCTTCATTATAATTAACACATTAACAGCTTTTGCTAATGTCACATCATCTACAAATCCATTGAAAGTATTTCTATGTTTCGTCCCACACTGGTGTTTATCATTAAAAATATTTTATTAATTAGTACTAAAAAGAGGAGGTGGGCTAATTTTGTGCCGTGGGGTTCCATTAAAAATTTCCCTGTACTCAGAGAGCAGACGGTAAAAGCATTCGAGGAAACGATCTTTGAATTATAATGGAAGAAACAAGCTGGCCGAATGCCAAATACTACAGCTCAAATTCGGCCGAATCATCCGGATTTTTGTCTAAGTCAGCCGAATGCGACAGCCAAATTGTTGTTCAAGTTGGCTAAATGCCCAACTAAAGATCTAAGTGGCCGAATGCCGAATCGTCCAAGCTGGCCGAATCCGATTGGAGTTCAGATGGTCGTGCAAGCTGGCCGAATCAAATATGCAAGTTAGCCGAATACAGTGTGGTAAAGTTGGCCGAATAATTCGGGTTTTATCCAAGTTAGCTGAAATAATTTAATTTTCCATGCCTTTGTCAACGTGCATCAGTTATGCGACTTAAGGTGGTACAGTTTTTAGTAATTTTCAACTCATGTTAATTTACAAACAAAGGCGTACACTGAATATTTTTGTCTATAGTTGTTTTATGTGACCCTGAGATGACTATCTGTAAGTTTCAAGAATCAACTAGTTTAAGTTTTCGAATTACTCCAGAATTACCTTTCTACTCGTGCAATATGTATATGACTAGTATAAGCATGCAGACAGCCAGTTGTCCTGGCCTACAACACAGTGTGACAGTGTGAAGCATGCCTCCGTTCAATCTTATCTCGTTCTTTGTTGTTAGTTAGTTTTAGTCATGGTTCACTGCACTGTAAGTGGCACTATTTTGGTTTGTCATCACATGAGATGTCTGTAGTGCTCATTAAAACTACTTGCGTTGGATTTGTTAGTCCATTTATTTATAATTATTTTATGTTATGTTATTTATCATTTATCATTACTTTAAGGCATGTCCAGCGTTGAATGTCATTCTCTTTATCAATGCTAGATATATACACTTGAGTCCTCCCAATAATAGAAATCCAACTACACAACAACCTCAGACGCTTTTTAACCACAGCAAAGAAACATTCTCAATTCTAGCTCTGGCATTAGAATAAGATTTGACTGTCTCATTTTTTGTACATTGTTTTTTGCTAGAAGCTTCTTTATTTAACCGTTGTTTATTTTGTAATTGTTCAGCCTTAAAATAAAAACTACAAGTGAAATTTTGAATGGCAGTGAGATGTTGTATGTTGGAAAAGAGTGGAGTGTACATTGTCGCAGATACTCATCAAACTTACAACACGAATAATTATATTTATTAAATTATAAATAATGTTTAATTCGTAGATTAGATTGAGAATTAATCGTGTAGTAAATTAACTAAGTGTAGTTTTAAAAGGTAAGTTCTACATTCGTGAAGTTGTATGGTTGTATGTGTGAATGATTCAGGTCAGAAATTAAACAGGAGTTAAGAAGTGAAATTGTGATTTCGTCTTACGTCTTTGGGAGTCAGAAAGCTTCTAGTGAGTGGGATTCAAGGGAGTTTTGGATCTGGGGAAAAAAGGAAAGTGGAGCAGATTTAGGAATTTGAAGGATTTGAATGTCGTTAGTTTGACGGCATGGCCGATTGAATCTGAGGAAGTGGTAGGTAAAATGTGTACATTTAAATTCACTGCATTTCTCTATTGATAAGAATCGAATGTACAGTCATCAGTTAACATATGATTAGTGATGGCAAGAAATAATACAGATTTCAAAATGCATGGAATCTTAAGTACGAAGTAATCATTAAGTTGTGAATGTGAACGTGTAAATAGTAATGTAAAGTACATACATGTAAGTTTAAGCTTTGAGGAATGTACAGTGAAACTGGACATGAAATATAAAACTTGTAAAGATTATTTTCTGAACCCATGTCGGTACAGAAACTGATAATAGCATGAAATAATTAAGAATGGTGCCATCATTAATTAATAACATCAAGAGCATGGCATGAAATATTAAATATTTGAATTATATTCTAAATTATCTGTAGATATATAAATTGTGGAAGGATACTGAATGGTAGACTGAACAGTAATTATAAATGTGGGATGTTTTATTTGTCAATTAATAACAATATCTTGTTTAATTCCCCACAACAAAATATCAAAATAGTTACGTAATCAATTATTTCCATGACGCATAATTATCAGTTTGATTCATAATTCAGACCTCATCACCATACTTACTACAACTCATCGAAACTGCTTGGGCAGCATCCCTAACATTTGGTCCTTTCCGAACCGGATACCAGAAGTGTGTGTCTCCAGTCAAGACTTCAGCACTTGTCATCCTCATCTATCGGTGTATAAGTGTGTAGTGATATTGAGCTCAATCAGAATGTCTCCAATTTCAGGACTTGTGAACAAACAAGGGAACAAGAAATCGAAAATCACGAAGCTAGAAACAAAAATCAACACCGTCGCAGCGACTGACGCAGGCATCAAGCCCGAAGACGCAAAACGGTGGATCAACTAACTCGACGAAGTGCGTCAAGAATTCGAAGTTGTGTGTGATGCTATTTGTCACAACTGTCCTACAGATGAATATCTAGTCCATGCAGATATGTACAGTGCTGTGTGTGAGCGCCTACTTGTCCTAAAAGAGTTAGTGCAGCAAGCAATCCCAGTCCTAAAAGAGTCACCACAGCAAGATCAGCAACAAACCCCAGTGGTTGTTGCAGTATTTGAAGGCATCGTGCAACGGACAAGCAGCCGCAAGAATCGAGTCCCTCTAAATCTCAGACAACAACTACCAAATCCCGTGGGACATCCTTGTGAAAAGGTATGAAGTCAAGAAGACCATCATCAATGCAATTCTTGGCCGATTACTTCACCAGTAGCAAATCCAGTCTAAGTCATTTCAGTGGTTACGTAAGTTTGTAGATGTCATCTTAGAATGCTTAAGATCTTTAAACGTTTTGAAAATACCTGTTAATAAATGGGATGCAATATTACTATTTCTACTTGTGGAGAAACTTGATGTGAACACCAGGAAGCAGTTGGAGCTGTCTGCCAAAGCCGATGAACTCCCTACATTGGAAGAATTCACCGAGTTCATCGAAGCGCGAGCCAAGTCACTCTCATCACTTCCTGCTATCAAAATAAAGCTACCAGTGAACAATCATCAGCATCACGGAAATGGAAGGCAACAAGACCAAGTCCTAGCAGATAAAACCAAACACCAGACAACCACTCTTAACTATGAAAACCAACCTAAATTGATCATGAACCTAGACAGTTTTATGGATCAATATTCCAAGCAGAACCCTAGTACCCTTAAACGAACAATTCATGATCCCACCACAGCAAAACCAGCAAAATTACAGAAAATCGAACCAAATAGACTGAATAATTTGATCCACAAGATACTCTTATTAATTATGCGTGGTTCAATCAATGCAGTCATTCTTTCATATGATGAAATCAAGCGTTTCATTTATCAATCAGTCATTTCAGGACAAATTACTAAAAGGTCCAAGAGACGAAGCAGATATTGCTAATCGGAATCTGTTTACATCAGTTACATTAGTCGGAAGTCGAAAGAGCTTTGAAGCATTTAGTAACAATAATACTGTACGAGAACACTTTATCTCTACAAAATTGAAAGTTATCATCGAATTTACCAACTATTCCGAAGAATCAAAAGTCAGAGCCGTGAGAATTTGAGGAAACAAATTAGATGTTAAAATGGTCATTGCCATAATTTTGGAATGGATAAAGTCCGAGGATTAGTATGCTGCATGGGCAGTACAAGAAGATCGGTGCTTAACAGAATGGCAGAGAACATCAGGATTCGTCATACCCAGCGATTTTACGAAACTTATGAATGCAGACGCCATGAATCTTATCAAATGCAACATTTATTGTTTGCATTGTTTTCAAATAACCACCCACCATCCTTGCCCTAACAAACCTTTAAATCCCATTGTAAACCAAATTAATCCTGACAGTCAAACCTCAGTTGTCGATATTACTCACGAATTTCTTAACTGATTACTATGTTTTTGGTTATTAATAATTTTACAGAACATTAAAATTTTTCATTTTAGACCCAGATTTTTCTTTAAGAATCAATTTTAATGCAGGATAAAAGAGTTCCGGATAATGCAGTCATGGCGAATTAATTTCAAATCTACAGGAACAGAATTTAGTATTGCTCCGGTAACATTTCAATTACCTTTTAAACAAATATTTATATAGTATTTCAACCATTTTAATCAAAACCACAATTACAGCAAATTAGAATATGTATTACACAGACTAAAACTAAGTACACACTTAAGCTATTAATGAATTCATGTTTTTTAATATTCCGAGATGCCGAAGTATTATTACAAATCCATACAGTTCAAACAGAATAGTCAATGAAAAGCTTTACGAAGATGAAGTACAATTTTATAATTATTATTAGTTTTATGATAAGGAAATTGACATTAGTACAATAATTTTATCCATTATTAAGTTTATTCAGTTAATAATTAGTAACACACATACAAATAAAATGAATTATAATTTACATTGGTAAGAATGAATTATTAGAGAAACAATTTGACTAAAAATGAATTTTGTTTAATTATAATATACTTAGAATATAGATGACATGATTTAAGCTACAACAAATATTAACATGAAGTATTTTAACTTACCAATCGATTTATTTAGTGATTTAGATGTGCGCAAAATCATTTGTAAAATGATTATGAATTGACTACGTGTTTAAACGATATTTTGGAATGAATTTATATTGTTAAATTTTAATTTGTACCATAGGTTACAATTTGATGCTATTGTGAGGTCACAATTTCTTAACGAAAGGAAAGATGTGACGAGTGTGTTTAGAGTAAGAGAAGGAGAGTTACGGTAGGTAACTAATCGGAGTATTGAGAGGGATTGCGCAGTGTGTGATGTTCTTCGAGCGGAGTGGATGAGAAGCGAGAAAGAACGGGACGGACAAAAGGATCCGTGTATCAGTGGCAGTTAGGAGAGCGACGAGAGCGGAAGCAAATAAAGTGAGGAGCGTTTTCATTAAAAAAATAAGCGACGAATCTTTTGTGAATTATAATTATTGGATTTTGGAGTAATTTATGGATTGAAATAAAAGACCTAATCCAGGCATTGAGTTACCGATACTTTCCGAAGATTCGTGTTCATCATTATTCATCATTTACAAAGTTTATTATTATTTGATTGTAGAGTTAAATCAATCGTAAATAAGGATTGAGGACGAAAGCCCAGACCAATCGGTTTTAGGCCGCCAGGCCGAACGTCTCATTGTAGTCAGGTCAAGCGAGTTAAATTAATAATAATTCATGAGACTAGATCTCATCCCCCAGGTAATCATTATAATTTAGGTAATTAAATGGAAGAATATGGAATTCTAGGAACTTGGGCGTTTCACTAAAACACTCATTGTTTCAATGCCAACTTACAAACTACGCAGGGAATCTGACACGAAGGCAGCTCATTCAATATGTGCTGCGGTATCCTCTTCATACTCAAAGCATATATCTAGGCAAAGCGAATTGGAAAAAAGGTAAAATTAAAAATACGCCCAATATTAATCCAATTCAAAAATGATGATGCGGCCAAACGTTTCCTCTAAGCGTATAAGAACAAACGTGTAAACGGTGACTTGAGCTGCATTGGTAGTGTGCACATCACTAAAGATTTGACCGAAATCCAACGACAGCAGCTCAAAGAAACCCTTGCCCGAATAAAGAAGAAAACTGGCGACACTAATAAATCAACCTGACAACCACTACCAACTCCGCCTCTCCACGTTCTATATACAAATGCCTGTTCACTTCCAAATAAGTTAACTGAACTTCGGGATATAGTAAGTGTAAGAAAACCAGCTTTAGTGTGCATTACAGAAACTTATCTAAATGAATCCTACCTAGGCAAGAACATTATAATTCCTAACTATACAATGTTCCGTAACGACCGTAAAAATGGCAAAGGAGGTAGAGTGATAGGGTATTGCAGGTCCGACGTTTTTGTCTACAAAATTAAATTATTTTTAGACATCGAGCATGTAAGTGTCACTTGTGAAATTACTAATAAAAAGATACATATATTGTGCGTTTATACGCCTCCACAGCAAGACAGGTCAGAGTGAAACTCCGTCGAACGTGACTTGCGACTGCTTATTCAACAGTTTGCGAATAAATATACTCAGTGTCTAATTTTCGGCGATTTCAACTACCCGGAACTAAAGTGGCACACAGACGACGTATGGGCAAATGACGGCAGTGCGGCGGCAGCATTCCCCAGATTGTAGACTTTATCACCCGTGCCCGCAATAATGAGCAAAATTCGTTAGATTTAGTTATGTCAAAAGGAATTCTGGTAAATGAATTAATTAGTATGCCCCCATTAGGCAAAAGCGGCCACAATGTTATACTGTCTGTAATCGAGTTTCACAAGCTGAGCAAGGGTGTATAAACAGACCTAAGTACAATAAAGGCGACTATGAGAAATTAAGGGAAGTATTTGGAAATGTAAATTGATAAATGGAACTGTCAACCTTGTGTGATGTCAATCAAAAGTAGGAATTTTTCAAATTCAAAATCCATCAGTGTGTGACTGACTTCATTCCCCTTACTACTGCTACTAATCCCTCCAGCCGTATTCCCAAACCACTTCAAAAACTAATGAACAACAAAAAGAAAGACTATAGCCGCTACAGGAACTCGACACATAATGAAAAATATTAATATTGGATCGCGTACAAGAAAGCAAGAAACAAAGAATTATGTATGAGGTAGCAGCTTAGAATTTCAGTTGAAACAAACATTTGTAACAGTGCAAAGGAAAACCCAAAAGCTTTTTACAGATACTGCAGCGTGAAAAAGAACCGCATCGCAATTCCTATGTTTATTAATAGTAAAAGGGAGGTTACTAAATCATTTCAAGAAGCAGCAGAAACATTGGCTGAAGAATTTGAGCGAGTGTTTGTCTGCGAAAGCGAAGCTTTAATTGAATCACCAAACATTAATGATAGCACACCTCACATTTCTAGTGCTACCTAAAGTGACTTACGAATCTGTACTGCAGAACTAAGGAAAAGGAGTAGAGCAATAAACTCTAGTAAAGTCCCAGAGCCAGATAATATCCACCCTCGAGTTCTTAAAGAATGTGAAACAGTTCTGTGTACTCCACTGTCAATAATATTTCAAGAGTCCATTGACTCCGGCAAACTCCCTTATGACTGGAAGACCGCCAATGTCACATGTGTACATAAAGGCGGCTCAAAATGTGACCCTAAAAACTACCGTCCAAACAGCCTGACCTCAGTGTGCTGCAAGATATTAGAACAGTTTGTAAGAGAGAAACTTTTTGCTAAGTGCAAGTTCTTCAAACACCAGCACAGCTTTCTTCCAAGAAAATCTTGTTTCACCAACCTGCTGGAGTTCTTTAAGGATGTAACCCGATTTACAGATGAGGGTCACATCGTGGACTGTGTATACATCGACTGTTCAAAGGCATTTGACAAGCTGCCACACATAAACTTAGTGCATAAACTTCGGGACAGGTACAATTTGAATAACTACCTAATACTATGGATACAAGACTTTTTGTCCAACAGATCGTACCAAGTGACTGTGAATGGCAAAAAGTCAGTTGTCAGTGGATGTCCTCAAGCGTCCGTTCTTGGACCGATATTTTTTCTTCTGTACGTGGATAAAATGGGTGAAATCATTCGAAGCCCAATTAACATTACGCGGATGACTCAAAAATATACAGATCAAGACGAACAGATACTGACTACCATAATCTACAGACAGATATAAATAACTTAGTAGCATGGTGCGAGCAAAATTACACGGAAATCAATATTTCAAAGACCCATGTAGTACACTTTGGAACAGGTAACGACAAAACCCCAGTCTACATGTGCAATGGCATTCAACTACAAAGTTCAAAGTGTGAAAGAGACCTGGGAGTATACATGGACAACGAACTAAAATCAACCCAGCAATGCCAACAGACCATAAGGAACGCAAAATCCATGTGGATCAAAATTAAACTAACATTTAAGTACCTCACCACTAACGCACTTCGTAAACTTATTGTGACGTTTTTGCGACCACTGGTCAAATACTGCAACAGCATATGGAGCCCAATCCTCAAAAGTGAAATTGAAGCAATCGAAAAAGTGCAAAAACTCGCCACTCGAATCATGCCCGCCCTTAGAAATAAGCCTTACGAAACGAGGCTCAAGGAACTGAGACTTCTTTCATTAGAAGATAGAAGGAAGCGTGGTGACTTAATAGAAGCTTTTAAAATCATTTACGAAAAATATAATATCAATCCCAACGAATTCTTTGAAATAGATTTTAACCGCAGACTCGCTCCATTCTTAAAGAAAATAAAACAAAAAAAAACAAACTCAAATGTGAGACATACCTTTTTTACACAACGCGTAGTGACTGAGTGGAATAACTAAGAAAGAGAACTCGGAAGTGTACAGTGTAAACTCCTCTAAAAATAAACTAGACAAATTGATTAGATGGAATTTTGGAAAAGTTCAGACCGAACCTAACTCTTAACTCGTTCTTTTTGTACGACCAACGGTAGAAATTACTCTCTGTTGGCGTACTTTTTTTATTACCTTAGCCTTTTGAAGTGAAAAACGAAAAATTATAAACAACGTTTTTACACAACGCGTAGTGACTGTGTGGAATACACTCTCAAGTGATGTTAAGACCGAAAAATCGAAAAATCGGAAGTGTACAGTGTAAACTCTTTTAAAAATAAACTTGACAAACTGAAGTGATGGAATTTGGAAAACTTCCCACCGAATCAAACTCGTAACAGCCTTCTTTCTGTACGACTAACGGTATAGAGATTACTCTCTGTTGGCGTACTTTCACCATTACCATAGCCTTCTAAAGTGAAAAAAGAAAATCAGAAACAACTTTGTTTTACACAGCGCGTAGTAACTGAGTGGAACACACTCCCAAGTGATGTTTAAACCGAAAAAAAGGAAGTGTATAGTGTAAACTTTTTTAAAAAAAATGATAAACTGAAGGGATGGAACTTTGAAAAATTAGAGTCCCACTTAAACTCTGTGTGTGAAAGTGAATAATTCTTCACTTGTGAAAACCGGAACTACAAGAGACTACGTCTCAAATCTCTTTGACGGATTCTTTCCGGGAACTAGATTATTATTATTATTATTTATTATTTATACACGTGAAATATTACTAGTGTTTTGGCAGTTCATATTAACACCGCATTGTAGTGTTCATTTATGTGGACCGATTTTGATGTTGCGACAGCGCACATCTATATAGAGCAAGTAGTACACTAAAGTCATTTTGGAGGAAAAGAAAAAACAGAATATTCAAAAGGAGAGCGAGATTTTAAAGACGAAACATTTCATAAAGTCGAAACAAAGTGCAAAGCCTGACTTGTTTAATCAAATTGCTTGCTTTTTTAATTTTAGCAAAACAAATCTTACTACCGTAGAATTTCTAAAGATGTCCCGGGCTATCTTTTGAAAAATTTGCCTTAACCTCCAGCCACCATTAGAGACCGGCCATTTTTAGACTCTGGTTATAGGCCGGATATTCAAGGCTATTGTTAAGGTTATATACATACAGCCTCCCACCACCACCTCCTCGGCCAGCATCTCTGTACTGAGTACAGGAGCAGCCCATAATTAGTTACACTCGGTCCTGATCATTTGATCAGTCAACACTAATAAACTGGCTCTACAGCCCATTGTCATTAGCAACCAAGTCCAGCACTCAACTACCAGCACATTATTGCACCCACACACTTTCACACACACCTCTCGCAAGCAAAGCATAATAACCCGATTTATCCCATACTTCACAGTGACGGAGTCGCCTGGTCGTGATCTTCAACGGTGACAGACTTTTGTGTGTTAGTGACATTTTGGTGTTATTTATTTTGTGCTTTTTTAGCCCAGTGCTTAGACTTTTGTGTCCTTTTATCGGCAAATTTGTCCAGTTCAGTTATAGTAGTAATAGCACAGACATTGCTACGTGACTTTTCGTATCGTGTTCCGCTATTTGCAATGGTTAATCATGCCGTACCTTTATCATGGCCAAATTTGGCTCCCACCGTGAGCGTCTAAAAGGTTACGAAGTGACTGCGTTAGGGTTGACTGACATTCCGCCTGACACTACTCATTTTAAACTTGTTTCCGGTGTTACCCCTGGTGTCTTTAAATTGGTTTATTTCCACAATCGCGATTATCAAGGTAAAGCAATTATCACACGTGACTAAGCACTGTACATTAACCATACCTTTGTGCATCAGTCGGAACGTTCTCATTCACCTGTGCCTACCTAGTGCGTATTGCCTTAATGGTTCTTTGATTACGTACTAACCCCATACGTCTTTCACGTCTGGGAACACATGGAATTCCGACCCAGAGTACAACTAACCTTCTGATCCCCGCAAGCGGCACCTAGACGCGGATTTCAAACATTTCATACGACCGTCGACGTCACCTAGACG
>JAQFZC010002277.1:0-23957 GCA_034695205.1 Dicyrtoma fusca | reverse complement strand
TGTTCTAGGTTAAGCATTGTTTAAACGGAGGGTTTAGCATTGAAGCTTACGGAGAGTTGCTATTAACTAACTACTGATATGATAGACTTGGATATACTATAGTATAATGAATACAGATAGTGCGGTCCCCTATATGCATAGCGATATGTATTTGAATACTTTTAATGCACTCAAAATTTACTGATACTCTTACCAGTCCTTCCATATTCTAATTTCCGTGTTTCTGCAACATGAATCAAATCCAATGCAAGTCTTGACATTAATTGTACAGATAGCTCACAAAGATTTTGAGATGCAGTCCACAGATGATCATCGAGGACAGACGCCTGAATGCTTATTGTTAGCACAATAGTGCTGCATACAATTAATCCTGACAAGCCAAGGCATAATAATTCCACCTTCCCAACGTGTGCACTGTAGTATTCGCAGCAGGTCATTCAAACAAAAATTACAATGGCGTTTGATGCATGTTTGCCAAGGTACAGTTTATGTTAGTTTTACTACACACGTATGTAGGTGTGCATGCAGCTACCCATTGTCCGGGTAGACACATGTTTTGTATGGATTTTATTGGATAGGAACCTGGAAAAATAGTTTGCATGACATGAGCTGACAGTCTGAATTATAACTATTACTTTGCACATGAGTTTTGACAGTCTATTCGACACTTTCTAGAGCAAACGTTCAGAGTGTTTTGTAGTAATAAAAAATGACATTTGTTCAATCCAATTATGTATGTACTTCTACTAGGGTGACAGTAATCTCTTTCACTGAAGCTATTTTAATCCTCTGACAAAATTTAATTTTAAAATAATTGCGAATGCAGCTCAATTAATTTTAATTCTTAGTAAAAGTTACTTGTTTTCGCTAGAATAATGGAATAGCGTGACATTTAACATTTAACTTTCTAAAGTCAAGCCAAGTAACAGTACTATCCTTCCCATCCATCCACAATAGATGACACGAATGAGTTCCAAAATTCAGCACTTATGTAAAAGCTAACTAAAAAACAGCGGCTTGAATATTATGTAATTCTGGTATCTAGCTTTTATTTTTGTAAACATTTCTCCATATTTTCCACCCTATACTGTTACAAGCGATGAAGGATTCAAATTAGCGTACTGTACTGTAAGTTCTTCCCATTCAACTTTTCTAACGGATTTTCTCCAACCGAACGTATAGTGTAAGGATTTGCTTATAAACTATGAATACTTGCATTTGTAAGGCTTCTGTATATGCATAATTTAATAGGGTTGTAATATATACTAATAGTATATTTATCTAGCGTAGGAGATATGTATAGGTTAATGATGGAATCAGATATATGATGATTACATATGTATGTATTAGATTAAACTGCTATAAAGAATGTTAATATTCTCTAAACCACATACTGATAGCTAGTAAATAGACAGACGTATGGACATGAAGGGGAAAGTTAAGAGGAGACCAACTTTGAACTTTGTGATTTAAAAAATATAATTATACATACATACCTAGATAATTAATTAAATTTAGTGTAATTAAATAAGATAATGCAAAATTATAGTAACTACAATACATATTACTATTACTACTCATATAAAAGTTATTCATGAGACATTTCTTGTCATTTCTTGTATACTGGTTAAGAATTAAAAAAAAACATTGTTTGATTTTTTATACGGCAGTTTTGATTTTTATTAAGTGCGTCTTTTTCTCTTTATTTATAAGACGTTGTTGGTTTGAGGGAACTTAGTTTTAAATTCATCTCTTCATCTGGGATATGAAGTGGTTTTAAGCCAAGAGGCTAAAATATGGTCGAAAGTGGTACTAACCGGCACTTCGTTTTTAAAATTTCTGTCTAAAAGTGGATTGAAGGGGCTAAAATGGCTAAAATTTGATATGATACACTGCGAATTACCTAAATAATGTATGAAGCTCTCTCCTAATTTTACATCCCAATCACATAAGATTACAATCAAAAATAGAATGGATTTGACTGTACATCCATTTTTCATGCTGCTTACTTTCTGGACCCCAAACTTAAGGTACTCAATCTGTATTACAATTCAATAGGCTCATCCAAACCTTTTCCAAAATTCAATGATTTCTAAACTAAATTCATAATAATTATTATTACCAACATTGTTACTGATTCAAAGAAGTTCGTTCAAAAGAAAATGTAATGGACGATGGCGAAGATATCTAATTACAAGTTTACATTCTTAAATAGAAACTTGTGTTGTGTATTCCTGTACTCCTGATGACTTGCAGTATTAATTGAGTAGACAACTCATAATTTTTTACATTTGTGGTAGGAATTTACTGTTTAAAATTTCGTGTGCAAAAAATGTGTAAAATTCAAAATTATTGACTTTCTAGACAGTTTAATGCACCACAGAGGTTTAGCCATTTAAGCCTTTTCCACCCATGCCTTTAGTTTTAGCCAAACTGGGAGGTAAAAGTGGCTTTTACATTTCCCTGATCTCGATATTATGCACCAAACTGGGAAGGGAAAGGGAAAGGATCACTTGCGGAGTCAGTAGTCAGCCTCGTCCTTTTCCCACAGGACATTGAGTGAGGAAATGTATTGAGCAGGCTAAAAAATTTGATTGCATTCATCGACTTGTAATGGGATTAGATGGCCAATGTAATGGGGAGAGCTCCAGGTGAAATTCTCTCATTAATGTAGAACAGTATTTCAGTTAATTGCAATCTGAAGTTTATTTGAGCATCCAGAGAAGTTCACGTCCACACGGAAAGTACCATCAACTTCCCAGGTTCATCCCTACTTTCATGATCCAATGGAATGTCGGCGAGTAGTATAGTTATCTCTAAAATTGGACGTAGGCACCTAGATAATTACGTATGGAAAAAGTACCTAGGGCGAGCATACACTCACGTCGTGTTTTTATGCCATTTATTTCCGCCCATCCCCTACACTACCTCGTCGCAGAAGCTATCAGTCCGAATAGTCTGCAGAGTTACCTTCCCACAGCCGGCGACCTCCATTTTTAGTATTCAAAAACTACGTGAGAGTTAGGAAACAAGGAAACCGTACAACTATTTTCATAGGATAATAATATTATAATGTATTGTTAAATAAAATTTGTAAAAAATAATAGTTCAAAAAAAACATTCCATCAATGAGCTGGCAAAAGTTTTTGAACTCGCATTCTCGTGGAAGGAACAACAAGTAATTAATTTAGATTAAATAGAAAAACCCCATGGCTATCAACTTCACTGTGAGCAGTGAAAGGACATTACATAGGTACATACATTCAGCTATAGAGATGGGCATGTCGCTTATTCCTACAATCTGGTACATTCCACAGTTCCTTTCTTCTGGGCATGATTAACTAATTTCACCAACGATACAGAATTGGAATTAATACTCCCAGGGGTCATGTTATAATAATTCCATAAAATAATAGAAAAACTTATCATGGAGGCAAATAATTAAGCATTATATTCCCCACAAGTTCCATTATTCCCGTCGTTTCGTCATAAGAACTAGTTAAACTAACACAGAGTCTAGTAAATAAAAATACCTCCAGGGATGGTGACAATTGTAATGAGGCTTTCTCTTTAAACTGAACCCCGAAGCACCAAAGCACCCTGAATATCACTTAGTTGGATAGCATAAGTACCTACATCAAGTTTGTAGGAAACAATGCTTGTGTATGATGATCAAGTAGGTACTACATTATGTGTTGCCTAGATCTGTTTTCGTTAATATGGGAGAAGATGTACAGTACTGGAGCCTGTACTTCACTGCCAGGCCTGGATATTCCATAGTATTTCCATTTCCACATGCAAAGATATTAAAATGCACAGCAAAGTCCTATCTGTGCACAAGTACCACAAAAAACTCAAGCAATGCGTCCACGTTCCCGATGAGCCCTTTCATCAAACCTCCATGCTGTCTGTCCGTACAACACTGAGAGAGAGACCAAGTACCGGCTGAGACCCGTGTAGCACTGGGACTTGAGTGAGGGGAAAGTATCCGAGGTAATTCCATAGTTGTTTTCTTATGAACTGGAGGACTAGATAAGAAAGTGTATAGGGAGTGTAGCTGCCTTGTTGAATATTTTCTCTTTTTTTTTGACCATCCTTTTGAAAGTATCTCCACTCAGGTGTGTGGTTGAATAATGTTCAATATTTTGCTCAGTGTAGGTTTGCATGAACAGTATTTGTATTATTGCCTCCTACATAGCCCAGACACGTACTGTCGAGGACATACTACTACTTGTCATCTCCACCTAGGGACCGGCCTCTGTGCATGGACGTATATTCTCGAAGCTTTTGAAAGACCATCAACTTCCTACCATAGTTGTACTTGATACTTCTTTCTCGTTAACTGTCCAAGCATTCTTTCCCTACATGTAGTAGCCGGCACAACTAGGGAAGAAGACCTGAGACGTTCTGAATAGCTCTCAACGGAAATTGAGTAGAATGGATCGTATTTATGGTGAAAATAAGTAACAGAGCCTCAAAGGAAGGAAGCCAGGCGAGTAAAATGATGATATGTGGTCTTCTAAACATGTTAGATAGATTGTGTAGTATTGGTATGGCTATGTGGATTGCTCAAGGATACATAGACATGCATACAAAAGCAATGCTTTTACCAATCACCGATGTCCTATATGTGTATAAGTATTTTCCTATATGAAAAGTGCTACTATAGGGGCCGGCTGGATTCGTCTGTACAGTGTGTATTTATTTTTATAGAATTGCGTGCAAAGAAAACTAAGCATGAGGGCTCTATTTTTTTTAAATACTAGTAAACATAGAGTTAATAGTAAATGTATTTCACAACACACATGCTGAAATAATGACATTTTGACATTCTCACATTTCTAACTTGTCAGTTTATTAATATCAACACGACATGGTAGCTCAGCCCACAACGACGACGGAAAAAAATATAATAGTTTCTTTGAGTCAAATAGAAAAAAGTTGTGGGGATGAAGGAGTACTACTATGTGGTAGTTCCCATGTATGTTCCCTTTGATGAATAAGGCAGCCCTTGCCAATCGCCACATGCCGTAGGAAAAAGACTTCTTTTTTTTATTATTTGGATAGGTTACGTCGGGAGTGATTTCAAAGGCTTTTCACGAGTTCATTTTTTCAATTTATTCTCTCCCTCTCTCTCTCTCTCTTCCCTTAGTAACGCTTAGCCACCATTTTAACTGTGAGCCATTTGAGCACCTCTCGCCACGTCAGTAAAGATTTGAAGTCGATTAGTGTCTCAGTGGTTTGAGGGCAACGGTAAGCCCAAATGTCACATCCTTCCCTGTAAAAAAAAACATATACATATGTACATCAAGGTGGAGGGATTGACATACTTTAGCATGGACATCCTCCATATGTACACCCATGAGTGACACTACTCGTGTGCCAATCTACTCGGAATATTCCACTGCGGAATTTCCTGAGAGCCTCTCATCCTCCCCGGTACTATTTCATTTCAGATTTATAGAGCATTTATGTAGAAGCCCACCGTCGACGAGGCCACTCATGGCAGGGTTTAGAAATAGTAAAAGTAGAATGTATTATCATAAAAAGGGATAAGGCTCCGTAAGCTATTGCAATAAAGTCTACAATGATCTATAAAAGGAAAATTAATACCACAAACGTTGGGATTCATATCCTTTTTTTTCTCCTACTCACTGAATCAGAGCTCCAGTTTAGGTGGACCACCTAAGTGGTTTCATAAAAATCTTATCGAACATTTACAGAAGCCTTGTCCTTTGACTCTTTTTATATTTTTATCATCAAGTCTAAAAAAAATAAGACTAATCTACATAGAAAACAATAATCAAATATAGGGGACAATTTTTCATGTAGGCATTACATATATGTATTATTCATACGTAGAATGTTTGCATAGTAAATATTTGGATTTAACGTTAATGGCTATATACATGGTGGAGAATGTTTGGAAAAAAGGGAAAGATATCTATCTCTATGACAGCTATGATGGAAGCTATAGTGGAAGTGAGAAAGGTGGAATTAATAGGATTACAAACCGATTGAGTCCCCGATGGGCAGCTTCCATGTAGGTGAGAAGTCGGGTTCCCTCATTGGAAGTCAACAGGCGAGCAGACAGCATTTTCTCATCACCATTATAACTGAAGTAAAATACAAAATTCTACATATATGCGTCATGGTAAAGGCGCTCAGTTTGCATGCAACTTATGATTCCAAATCTAAAATTGAACCAATCACGACTGCAACAGATTCATGATGATAGCGGGGGGATGAGCAGACGTATGTACTTTCTCCACAGACACACACCACACCAATCTAATGATAAGGTGAGTTGTATGTATGTAGTTCCTGACAGACATGACCGTGTCTGTTCTACAGTGCACGGATTTATCTCCACTCGTCGACGAACTGGAAGAGAGATGAATTTTTAAGTCTTGTGCTGCTGGAACAAACTACGGATACGTGGTAGCTTTCATGAAGAGACGACTAATGGTAACATATGGAGAAATATACTGATAATAACTAATGTAGCCGACTGCTTTGGGAACAATGAGGAGTCATGAGGATCCCGACAGTAATGGATTTGCTCCATTAAAGAGTCCACGGATTTCCAGTCCAAAAGACGCAAGGATTCTCTCCCTCACGTGGCCAGTCACTCATCTCCCTCCAGCATAAGTATATTTTCCATTTCCAAAGCACACACTTACATATGTATCTAGCTTGAAACCTTTTAAGTGGAGGCAACTTGATAAGGTGTCACACTGTGCTCAACTTTGTCCTTCCCAGGCATTTTAATTGTCCTCCAAATACAAATAGCCCAGTGACTTTCCACTTCCGAGACTCGGAGCACCCGCTTTAGATGTACGACACGGTGTCAGATAAAAAGCCAGATTACTAACGACGGAAGATCATACGTATGAGGACAAGGAGACAGCTCGCTTTCAACATACACTCTCCGTGCTTGGCGATTAGTGACAAGATTTAGTTGTGGGAGCTAGCTGACGGACAAAAATCGGTGGTCTCACTCTCTCTCTCTCTCTCTGTCTTGTTCTTTTGCTATCTGTGCACACGACGAAAACTGCTTTTGGCAAAGGCCCATACGCAATATACATGGACACACACGACAGGGGATTACAGGGGAAATCGGAACACAAATAAATTCCTAGAGACCCACCCATCACTCGCCCCGTCCTTTGAAAAGAGCACACACGCCCCAATGAGTACACCTTTATGAAAGCCCAAAGTTCAAGTACTCCAATTGAGCCCTCTCTTATTCTCCTCTCAGCCGTGACGCCAATTATGCTCATTTTGTGCGGACATCACCCATGTCATGAGACATTATATAAGAGTGGGATACGAACCGCACCTCCGTCGAAAAGGAGCCCCACAATTGTGGAATGGCCATCGAAACTCCGATGACTCTGTAGTATTATCACGCCTCAAATGTCTACATGAACATGAATTCCCTCGTAGCCAGAGTTATGTTTACCTATCCACACAGAAAAATTCACAACCTTGCCTGGTTAATAAAAAGAATTCTGAAGGAGTTCTCTGGCCCTTGTATCACACATATTTATTACTACCTTCCTCAATACCCATTCAAGTCTTGCACGACCAGGTCTTATTCACATGCTTAATGTTCCATAGAGACCCTAACAATGCAGTATTAGCATAAAACTCACCAAAGCAGTCTTCCAACTATAATTTCCGCTACAACTTTTCCAGTATAATAAACGGAAACATGTGAGACTATCTGTAGCTGTTTCCGTATCTGTAGTTTTTTAGGTTTACGTCCATGCAATGCCATATTCTACAAACCTCAATTGAAACCGTGGAGAGTGCATTTTATCATTATTTTCATATAAATCCATTAAATACTTGCACTGCCTCAATAATCCCGATAATACAATAAGTTGAAGAGTGGCATACCCGCAAAATCATTATTGCACGAATACATGTTTCCCTTTTTTTTCAAAACTGGCCTGCGATAAAATGCACTCATGACGAGACAAAAAATGTGAAACTTGGGTGCATGAGAAAGATAAAAAGAAACATTGCTGATACATATAAAAAAAATAGTACTACTACAGAAATGCTTGCAATTGGAGACTCGGAACTTCCTCCAAGCTCCATAGAGCGTGACCCACAATCTGTGTGCTCAGCTAAACTTGGAAGATTGAGTATACTTTAGAGCAGTTTTTATGTAATTTTGAAGATGAATAATGATTTCTTCACAGTAGAATCATGGTTTAAGGTCTGAAGCTCAAAGTATGGACGGAATGGGAGGATGAATGAATGCAGTTCTTTCTTCAATTCAATGGCCAAGAATGAAGTATGAATTCATAACTAAACAAGTGTGTGCACAGATGAAGAATTTATTGACAAAAGTTATATTGCAGGGGGGAACGTTGTACTAAGGGAGACTGAGTATTAGCTCCGTTATGCAAAAGATGTACTGCCGGATTTTTAGAGAGTAGATCCGTTGCTCCCTGAGTGTTGATTCATCTGGGCTCCCCATAGAGTAATAGATTAACAGACGTAAGACATTTCTAACCAAAATTTGAGTCTGGAATGGTTATAGAATAAGCCAGCACAGTCGTCCAAGAGTATGAAAGAAAATCTCCCAGAGACACGCTCTTATCAAGGAGATCCCAAGTAGGTTGCATACCAGGGAACGTGCAACCTTAGACTCTCTCAACGATCTCCTCCTCACTTTCTCCTATTATTATGGTAACCAAGTACGAGTAACTGACAAATCCGACGCTACTCAGTTATTGAGCCTTAGAAAGCGTCTCAACGAGTTTCAATTTGAGAATCAGAATATATCTGCTATGACTGTGTTAGTGTGAAGTCAGCTTGTTCCTAGTTTAGCTCCGATTCGGCCTATACATACAAGGGATCCAGACTCATAGCTCAACCGAGCAACGGTATTTCAGGTACTATAAGGGATGTGCTACTAAAAAAATCCTCTGATTCATAGATATGATGGGAAAGTGTTACGGTTCGTAGATTGTGGAAAGACATCGTAATGTACACTCTCCCAAACGAGAATGTTGCGATGATTGCACAAAACCAAGAAAGACTATCCCATGGGCATTCCTAAGATTTCCTTTCTTTTCCGCTTCCTTCATTGACTACCACATGGAAAGAACTACCTATTCACAGACCTCCGGAGCCATGCACCCACTACACAGACTGGGACTTGGAGAGCATGGAGAGCCAGACTGAGTGGTTCATTCCTTCACCGGAGTCTTCACATTTACGGTTTAGAGCTGACCTATAGAGGAAATCATAATAGGCTCTACGCCCGATGGAATCGAATCTATAATGATGGATCTCCGAACTGTGTTCAAAAACGATTACTGAGGTAATGAACTGCGAAGCACAATGTAGGAATGTAAGGCAGAGCTCTACCGCGCTCCCCTCCCTGAGTTCCTTCCACACCGCATAACAATCCGTAGTTCTACAAGCACTGTAAGGAGTTTCATTAAACCTCTGATTCAGAACTCGTATATGAACTGCGTATACTTGCAAATTTAAACGTTCTAAATTTTTGACATGATCAACAATTCAAAAATTACGTGAAGAGCAAATTAATCTTATTTTCTTTTGGCACGCGTGCACCACATAACTACCTAAGTACATACGATGATCATCATGATCATCATCTATAATGATCAATAATTTTTTGTATACATACCTGGTCTCATCCAAAAATGCGGCACTCAATGGAGCGTATTTGGCTGGATCTGCAGAGATCTCACATATGAGACGCTGCTTGCAATCCTCTTCAAAAATCCGGAGTCCGCCAAAGTAATACCTTCAATGATGATGAGAATGGTAAACATAAAAAGGAATAGTAAAAGCTATTATTGAGTCGAGATACCATCAAAATTAAATCTACGGAGATATTCTACTGGAGTAGAAAGCCAAGTCGCTGACTGGAAAAGACATAGGACGGGGAGCTCTCATAGCTATAAAGAAAATCTGTATACATCTTTATGTACGTACTTAAATGTATCCGCAGGAAGGATCTAGAACATGTCTATAATCCTAAAATGTACTACGATCTGAGTTGGCGGTTGCAACATGGATGGGGCAGATTATTTTCCCATAAGACGCTATTTATTAGCATTCTGATAGTGAGTTTATGATTTCCGATCTTCCACCAATCGGCGATTGCTCATTTCTAAAATTGCCTACCAAATACAATGCCAAGACACAAAGACTTTATTACACAGAATGAAACTGACACCGGTCTCTAGCAACGGCTTCCCAAAGGATTCCGTTTTCGGCGTGAATAGCAATACTTTCGCATAAATATCGTATAATCGATCCGTGAACTTCTACGTTTCAACTTTGGATTACTTCAGAACACACTATTTGTGTAGCGACCTACTTGGAAGGTGTCAAAAGTTGTAAATGTAGAAAATTCAAAATCTTGAAAAACATTTTTCTAGAAGCTACCTCAGTATTGGATCCAATACGGGCGAAAAATGGGTCTGTAAACCAGTGTTTTTTTATTGATTATAAAAACCCTTTAAGAAATCACGGGGAAATCATGACTCAGCCATCGTAGGCCGACCCCAATTCTCCTAAATAGAAGGCCTGCGGTTTATTGAGACCTGCAGAGATTATATGTCCATAAATAATGTTCGTCTACGGAAGAATACGTTAAAGTACGAACGAATGTTGTTACAAGTCCTTCACCGGAGTGCTCGTGGTCTAACAATAAGTTGGTTGCGGCAAAGAGACATCTAAAGATACAGATTTAGGGGGAAAATTGGCAATGCTGAGTCTATGGGAGATCCGATGCAATTTCAATTGCAAACAATAAAATAAAGTACCTACAAATATATTTTTATCCAGTTCTGTGGTATTCGAACGAGAATGAGGGAGGCACAAGCCTCAAATGACGTGCATTAAAGACACGGTTAACTTACTGGAGCTTATTGAGTCTCATTTGTACGTTCAGGTGTGAAGAAATGGTACTGGGGAGAACACTTGTGGTCGGGAAATCTTGATAGCGCGGTGAAGAGCTGAGACCCACGACGGCAGAATTATTCCCGTTCCCCATTGGGATCACATCAGATGAAGATGAAACTAGTTCCCACAAATCTCCTGAACAAAAGCACCAAACGATAATAATCTTATATTGATTTAACATCTCCTCCGATTCAACTCCCCTTTAGTTCAATGTAACGGATAAGCTCTTTTAAGTAGCCATGTGTCGATAACCATGAAAGGGATTGAGCTGCGACGGCAGTGACAACGTCTTGAGCCGATAAACCTTAATTATGCTTTTGAATACTACGGCACTATAATGCGTGAGGAAATTGTGTTACTTTTTCCAATTTTTGACTCTTCTGGGGCGGCTGAAAGGAAATCCGAATCCTGACGGTGGTGGCCAGGCTTGTCTCTTAGCATTCCAGTCTGGTGCAGTGACTTCAGGATTTGTGGCAGTACCGGACTGCATTCTACTTCAGCCAGCTTCCTAGGGTACAGATACAATGAAACCCTATAGATATACCTACATAGGTACATACATATACCAACTTGCAATCGCGAATACCTATACAAGGAACATGCAGGGAGGATAAAGGGCAGCAGCAGCAGAGGCATACACACAAGACTGACAAGTAAATCTTGACGCACTTCAAAATCTGACTGCGGAAAACGATTCTGTCATATAAGATTTGATAGGCTTCCAAAGAAATTTCTAGGCATGTGGAAAGAGACTGTTAGTATTTATCCACCTAGAATCTCTACAATATATAATAATATTTATTCTCTGCCACTGCACAAGGAGCGGGGTTGACGAGATCGTGGGACCTTGTCACACAATTAGAGTTCATTAAGAAGATTGATTGCACTCAGAACACAGTCGACACACACTATCTGCGAATGAAGGATTATACTACCCGTCAGAGGCATAAAGTCACAAGTTTCATATCAAAAGGAAGAATAACAAAGCCTCTCATGTGGGATGTTCACTTGCAATTTACTCTCCTCCAGCCGACCTGATACTACTATATTATGTGGGATAGATGTGCTGCAGAAGGTAACTCACCCCATAATTGAACTCTGAATGAGGATGTACGTCTGTATCATCCAGATGACAGTGGAGCCCGAGCTGGAGGATGCAACCATGGTGACTCAGATCACGCAAGCCAAAAATTCCTTGACGGTGCTCAATTCATGCCTACCTTCTCTCTTCTATACAAATCCCGGGGTCGCAGTTCACGAATTCAGATAATTCTATGCAACCTTGATTTTAGCTCTGTTGTGTAAGATCACGGCAAGAAGAGAAGAGCTTCTTTTAGGACTGTCTTCGACTGAATGCACTCACCTTGAGCGAAGCCTGTCCCAATGTATTCTCTAATAGTGCCAGTCTCCATCTTCAACTGCATCTTCATCCATGCCTCTACCATTGTCGTCTTCATTTCGTAGCTCCCTTTGTTTCGGTTGGACTCTTTTCCATCCTGCACCGTTATGTACATCTCGTTCTGCTCTCATGCGCCCGGATGCCGATGCCATTAGTGAAGGAAGATCATTTTTTTTATGCTTTACCTACATTTAACTGAATCCTTCCTTGCAATCTGCCTCCCAATCTAGCTCTTTTCCTCTTTTACTTTTTATACAGGCTTAATATAAACATAGCATAAAACGTGTAATTAAATACTATAACTTTAATTTCCTGCAGCTCATCTAATCCCCCAAACATTACAGGTCTACAGTTTCGGCTTAGGCAGAACGCTCACACTCAATATTCGAAAGCAAAATTGGTTATACTCGCCTTTGTTTGCAGTAGTTCAAGTATATATGTGTGGCATCAGCTTAACGTTACCTCTTTTTTATGATTTCAGAGTGCAGTATCTTTCAAATCTACCATTACAATATTTAAGTAATTTCATACGTAATAAACTGGGTCACGAAGAATCAAGATCAAATCCTTTTATTTCTAACGAGACTATCTCGCACAATGCAAAATGTGAGGAATGAAATCAAACCCGACGATGAAATTAAAATATCAGCACGGGAATGAACATCCGAGTCAACATCACTTTTTATATCAATTTACTGTTTTACAGATTGTTGGTAATATGTAGTAACTTACCTAAATTCAAACTTGCTTTGGTTGTCGTTTTATAGCATACAAAATGTCACGGCACATGTTACGCATCTCAGAATAATAATAAAAATTTGCTTCCAAATTTTACTAAATACGTAAATGTATTAACAATGCAATTGTTTCATCAGTGATTTCTTAGTTTCAGAAGCGTGAGACAGACTGTAACTGCAAATACAATGCATACAGAACAAAACTATTTAAATGCATAGGTACATACATTTATTATAATGCTAAATAAATGCATATAAAGAAGTTAAATAAGGAATTGTGTACCTACTACTAAGTCATTAAAATACCAGTACGCATGGATAATTTCCATTGAGCAGAGGTTGTCAACTATTAACTATGTCATAATATTGGAGCTGAACGCATTTCTTTAATTGTATTGTGACGTAAATTGCATTCCAGGACGGAGCAGAAGCTGAAATGGACAGATTAGTAAGTTTTAGATTTCACAGCTCATTCAAAGTAAGGAAATTCCCTACGATTCTAATTTCGAACTGAGTATTGACGAGTCTGGTGAGTAATAAGATGAAATGAGAGGTCCCAAGGAGGCTTGATTCATTTTTTGTAAACATTTAAACAAGAACGAACACCACGGACATTTCCTCCTTCCAAGTCGATGTGTTCCTTTGCCTCTAAAATAATGCATAATTTAAATTGTAAGAGCTATAAAGCGATACGACCATCTGCAATCTGCATCCTCCAGACAGAAACCTAGGATTATCTCAAGTACCTACCTACATATTTATGACGATTGGCTCGTGAAAAAAGGGAGTGGGTGTTTCGATCGATATCTGCCAATTAAACTCAGAACCTGAAGAAGTATCAGCAAAAGTGACTTGCAACCAATCGGAAGACCACGCTAAGTGCGATTAAATGAGAGTAATAATTAATTACTTAAATATGATATTACACATTAAGTGTCCCTTGATGAAAATGACCTTCAAGTTACAGAAAATGTAATATCAGAAATTGGAAAAGTTCAAGTGGCACTGGCAATCAAAACACTTTATCAAGTAGGTACTAACTACTTTTTACTTTAGCATCATGGTGTAGGTAGTAGATCGCAGCGAAATTCAAATTATGCAAAACTCATTAAATAAGTATGTTTAATAAATTTCGGTAGAAACTAGAATTTTCATCAATTAGCAATGTATAACAAACTTTATTAGCATGTTGAGTACATTAACCTAAAACACAAGGTCAATGTTAGACCTTTGCGGAGGAATTATGAGAGCTGACTAAAACTATTTTCATTTTAGCCACACACACACACATACCATATTTCATTTCGAGTTCTGATCACGCTCACACGTGACAATGCATGTAATAGCACGGAGATTCCTCTGAGCCGTCTAAGCTAGAGATGGAAATATTATTCGATTCAAAACTTTTCATGCTGAGTGCTTCATGCATTTTGGACGAAGCCATTCCCTTGGATAATAAAACACTTCAACTTTATACACATATCTGCGAATAATTTATAAGTCCATTCGCACACTGAAGCGAAAAAAAAAAGTTACTCGCAAAATTCAGGCGGAACTGCTACTACTTAAAGTAGGTATGTAGCTATGCACAGAATGAATCTCTATTTAAGTAGAGGTACGACAAGGCAATGATAAGTTGTACGTACATCCAATAAACGGACACCTAATTTTCAGTACAAGCTCATTAGAAGCATCTGGTGGATAATTTAGATAGTAATCATGATATTGGTTCTAGTACTGTTTATAGTAGCAAACAAAAAATTCTTGTAATTTGAAAGCAGATCATCGTAGACAACAGATGACAGATGTAAATACTACTGAATACTGATCTGATCTAGAGACTCATCGTTAGAGTTTATGGGAGCAACTTCAACTATATGTTTCCATTAAATAAATGTGCTTGTTGCTACTATAGTTTACAAAGTTCCCGGAAAAGTCAAAATTGTAGTAGATGGGCCCGAAATTGGGGATAAATGGAAGAGCTCATACTAGTCCCCATTAACTATTAGTGCTACTAGGCGTATATTCCGTGTACCCGGTAGAAAAGAAAATTAAATAGTACGGGAGTTGGAAAGTCATAAATCAGGAGTCATAACCGTAAACAGTAGAATAATTGCAATAATGGGACTATTATCCTGGGAAAATTTAGATCTCATGTCGAATTGGACCGTCAAGGTAGGGTTTCGCGTGCTTCGTACAGTTCAGGGCGAAGCATGTCAATGATGCCATTCATTAGGATTACAAGCCAATGTTCCCTTCACAGAGCTCAAATACCGCGGCCCAGGCTAACATGGATAGTATTAGCTCACATTATTGTAGAAACCTTCCGAATTAAGTAAATATATAATAATAGATTAATTGCTTCAAAATGGTTCTGTGTGCACTATACACGTAGCTTGAATGTTTTTAGTTACTAGCCGTGACATAATACGACCCGCCAGTAATATATCGTCGGTGAAGAGGCATTGTGACACAAGTCTAGCGTCCCTTTCATCCCATTTTGACTTAGGTGTGTATGTAAGTCCCAACAATCACCTTTTTACCTATCAGTTTATACAAATAGTGTAAGTGTAAATAGCAGTATTTAAAGTATAAAAGTGACATTTGCCCGTTTTAGAACACATAATATAGTAAAAATGGATTGTTGGCGGGATATACGTCCATGCTTTTAAGACTGCACTGGATCTAAGCCTCAATGCTTCTTTACCGATGATATTCCAACTATAGCAATAAATTGGCCAGGTAAAAAGTAGAGGCTCATTTTCTTGTTATTGAAAATAATGGGAACGGACCGAAATTGTACACATTGGAGTAGCAGTCAGCCATCCAACAAAGTTATTAAACACGAGCTCCCAGTGTAGTAATAACATTGTATGCACGAAATTTGTGTTTGTTCTGTGTACTCGTTTTTTCTTCGTTTATGACTAACCTTGTTAAAAACTGTGTAAAATAAAATGATGCTGATAACGAAAAAACACCAAGCTGTTTCAGAATGGCGGACGGTCGTTCACTGACGTGTGTGGAGTAAGGTGCGGAGGTGAGATAAGGTTAGAAATTGTAAGACAAACAACCGCCTCCTGCACGTCACTTGGCATTTTTGGCCCACTCTACATAATGTTCGTAAAGGTAAGTTTTGGAAACAACTAGTCGACACGATTCACGCATGTAAACAAATCGCTATGCTTTGACTTTTGATCCCTTCAGTTGTGAATAAACCTTAATTTACTTTACGGCCATTCCGGTTCATCACCGTCTACAGTCCTCCCTGCAAATCCTGGCATTAAGTTTTAATACTCAGCACTGGCAGCGACCACTCATTGCACACGGGGAAGGAAACACAAGAGGCGAGAAAGAATGTTTTTTCTGTCAGACAGAGTTGCACGCAATCTTTTGACGTTTCAGCCAAGCAACTCATTGAGACTGGGATGGCGAGAGCCCAATATAATTACATGGTAACAGTTACGTCTTCATATTATATTATATCACTTCGCTTGTGCAAGGTGCCAAAAGACAAAAAGATTTCCTTCAGTTTTGGGTAGTAATATTGAACACAAAACGTTTTTTATTCAAAATGGAACAGTTTTTTGAACAATTTTGAATACAATTTCTCTTTTCCAATAGAAAACATTTTGATTTTTAAGGTCCTTACAAGTTAGTGTGTTTAGGTACTAGTAGTTCTTTTCTTATGATCATACGGATGTTATGCTGACATAGTCTAAAATTATTTGGATACGTAATTCCCTTCCCATCACTGTCATAGCCTCTTTTTGTAAGAGTTACAGATGCTAATGTTAAGTAATTGAGTGGTTGCCATAGATTAAAGTCACTTCGGCTACCAATTTCAAGGAAACTATTCCATGTGCAAAGGTCCATGAGTCTTGGCTGTACGTATGGTTGTGTAGTAGCCGACGGCGAAGGAAAATGTGAAGTGGCCTCACTTCAGAGGGATTGAGCAGTTTGAGCAGGGCATTCCATTAGCTGAGTGTATGTACGGCTTGTATTAAGCCCTGCCCTATCGCTAATGACTCTATATGGAATGACAGAGGAAATCTAATTAAATTTGTTCAGAATATTGGTTATTCTTCCCTAAAGTATTCATTTAAGAGGTTATTTTCACCTAGCTGCGTGTCTTGCGAACGATAATTCCCGTTTGTACTTTGACATCCTACGAAACTCCTAAAACTAATAAAACAAATAATCAATTGAATGTGCCTATCTCCATTCATGTAGGCTACATACCTGGCTTTAGGACTGAACACTTGTTTTTTGAAGCAATTATTACAAAACCATACTGAGACATTGCTACGGTTCATAAATTAAGTTAAAAGTTGAGTGAGTTTTAAGTCGACGCTAAAAAAATAAAATAATAATGAAAATTGAGAATCTATAGTGTTTACTCAGCTCCACCCCACCCTATGTAGGTATGTCCGTTCAACCTTGAAACAACTACGAATTATGTTTTGAGCATTTCATTTTTCATTACAAACGATGATGTCGTTTATGACATTGTGTTTTTTTACATACTAATACATAGTACATGATGGGAAATAATGTCCAGCATTTTTAAATGTAACGGTATGGAGCTTCGCTAGGGTCACAAACAATGTATGTACATACCTACTTATGTAGGTACTTATACTTGTTGGAAGGGATATAATTTAATTAATGAGCATTGAATGACTTTCCACAAGGCAGTAGTTTGTTACGGTAAATTAAAATTAATCTTCGGTGAGGTGATGTGTGACCTTATTATAATTCTCATTATGGTATCCCCAAATCGACTGTTTGACAGCTATAATTCACTTCCTAGCCTCCGCCAAACCCTTCGGGGGCTCAACTTCTACTTCCTGTACTTAACAAGTTTAACGTATGCGGGAGTCAGTGTGCTACGAATGCTCTTACACAAATACCTTCAACATCCCATCATTATTGTAGCACTGAAATGAACAACCCTATTTTATTAATTAATTTCCCTCATGCATTTATTAAGTCCGTTATGGAAGCTCATTCCTTATTAATACCTTGTGTAAGTAAATAAATTCAGCACTTGGGTCTACAAAGTATGTAACGAAATTGAAAAAGTTTGCATGTCTCTTCACTGAAAAGTCAACTAACTTTTCAAGGTTCTCCTTTGCCAAATACTTTTAGTTGCTGGATTCGAAATTATCATTATTTAGTAAGAGTTTGGATGCCACCATTTCTAGTGTTTTAAGCTTCAGTATTCATTGCATGAATCCTAATATTGTACGTATGTCGCCAAAAAATGGATTATTCTCCCCTATGCTGCAGAAGCAAAGGACTAGTAATGACGACAAGCTACATATTTGACATCAGCGTTACTCGAACTAATTAAGCTGTCAAAGCAACCACTTCAAACACGAATAATTTGTCATCCGTCTCAATTTTATTAATTGACGAACGCAACCATTTCATTTATTGGCATACAATTTAAAGAATCGTTATTTTCCTGTGCATTCCGCCCAATTAATTGTTGCATGTGAATGTATGGAGCTGCTGATTTGCAGTTTTAATTGACATGAAAATACTAATTTAAGTCTGTGTGCTTACAGACCGTGTTGAATTGCTGGAAATAATTGAAATTATCCCTCACAGCAAGTTTTGTGAACTGGCTTTTAAAAGTCTATGGTAATAATATTACCCTATCTATCCTTGCTAAAATAAATCTAAGTAATTTACTTGCTGACTGTTTCTTTGACACATCCAGTTATGGATGAATTAGTAAATTACTACATACTTACATAGATGTGATAACTATATTGCCATGTTAGCAAACAATTTCCTTCTCAATGTATGGAGCTTGTGCTATATTTGCGTGTATCTGCTAAACCGTTGGCTTAAAAGTGCTTATAGATTGACTGTACAATAGTGTGATTGTATAATAAATAGTAAATAAACCTAATCGGTCCACAGTTAGTTTCTTGAAAGGCAGTTTTTGTGCAATTGAAGCATGTTTTTATTGCTCGAAAATTCACACTTTGAGACTATAAGCCTCAAGTTTCCAATATCATTTGAAATTGCATTGCAATTTAGACTTTCCCTAGCTCCATCGCAGAGAAATTCATGTTGTTAGATACTGCTATATTTAGAAATGTATTTTCCTGGAACATAATGCATTCTCTGTCTGGAAACAACATAGTAGCAGAGTCATCCGGTGTTAGGATAAGTCGGGATCGATTATCTGCCTGGATATACACACACATGTAATTAAAACTCGTTCATTCTAAATAAGCGAAGCAGTGTATTAGTAATTGGTTGGATTTAAATTAACTTAAGAAATGTTTAGCTGCAAATTTTGCTCACAACAGCCCCACTAACGCTATAGAAATTCCATTACCCAATATGTATACTAGCTGCGAAAAACTCCACTAATTTATTTGAATTTCGTACTTTGGTAATGCAGAAGTAAGTGAAGCCAAGCACTACATGTATCGTGAACAGCATTAACGACATTGGTAGGTACTTACTATACCAAACAGTTACCATGAGATATGCTTTACTTTATTTCCAAAACAACCCCAAATATCATAGTTCACAATAATTGTGAACAGCTGTAGTTAGTTTTAAAACTTTATCATGTTTATTTTTTAGTTTAGTTAACTTTTGCTTGAGAAATCCATAGCAAGATGAATCTATTTTGTATTCGTTGGACACCTGGCGATACCTGATTCTTTGAATGATAGGGCCTTACTAGCTCGTAAATTAAAATGAAAGCTTATTTTACACTAAGATAAATGCACTTCGGTTAATCTGGAGTATCATTAGCTATAGTTTGTAATTAATACTAAAAACTGCATACAAGTTCAATTTATTTAAATTCCAGTCTAGTTTCTGAAATGAATTTCAATTTTTACGTGACAGGGTATAATAGCTACTAATAATTTTGTGTTCTGTTTACTAAACTATTTTACATTAGCCATCCAAAGAGTTCTTGTAAATATGTTACAGATGACCTGAATCACATTTCGAGCTATACATACTAATGGAGCAAATAATTAGCAAGCACTGTGAAAGTCACTTCCAGAGTTCCAGAGCTGTTGTAACGGTGGAGTAAAGCTGATTTTCCTTAAACCACTGCAACACTAGTCTGTCCTTAATCCTATACCACTGCATAAAAAGCATCGAAGGAACGTGCTAATCTTTAGATTCAGATCAGATTCTCTTATTCCTTACCCGCTGGAACTGGAGGAATGAACTTTGTTAGGTGTAAAGAGACAATGCTACCTGCACGTGATTATTTCTAATGATTCTTGATTCAGTTCAAGAAACTACAAAAATGTTTGTTAAGACTTCAAATCTTCAGCGTCCATTGGCAATCAATAATAAATTAGTAAAAATTGATTGAAGCCACAGCTAATAACTTCAAACATATTCAAAATTTAACAGAAATACAAGCTTTATTAAATTAAAAATGGTTTAGTTGACCTCTAACTTGAAACTGACTAAATCGTCATTGCATGCCTACATGTTACAGAGTTTAATTGAATATTTAAAGGACATTAAAATATATAGACTTTTAATAATGGTATATTGTTATGTTATATGCAATTACTTTCCTTCCGTATCCTGACTTGATCCAAAATTTATACTTACGCCGGAGTGTTCACAATAGTTGTGCGTAGTTCAAGTTGTGGTTACCTATTCAATATTTGCTGCTAGAAATTGAGTGCTGACTTTTTTCTTTATTAGTTTTGCAATTAAAATTTGAGATAATTCAAATGAATGAAACGTTGTACTTACTTGAGTTATGAGCAGCAAAATCGATTTTGGGGATGTGAAGGTCTTGTCAATAATAGTAAAGCTGGTTCATATTAAGCAAAAGCCCAAATAAATATTATGAAAAGAGAAAGCACACTTAAAAATTTACCATGATGTGATTATACGAGGGTACTTTAAACTTATCGCTGTTTTCCCTTAAACAAAGTTTGTCTAACATTTACAATCCTCATTATTTCAAACCACGAATTCTTTCTCTCTCATGCCCACCGAGAGACGCCATTCAAGAGGGTTTTACAATGCTGTACAGCATAAAAGGAAATCCCTCTGTTATGAGTTTATTCAAATAACTAAATCAAATTTGTGTGAAAGCTACTTGTTTAAGGTCGAGCGGTGAAAGTGCATGAGGACGATTGCTTCTATTCATATTGATTTAGGAGGTTTCTAGCCTGAGTAAAGAAGGTGGTGGCAAAAAGCCGGAAAAGGCACTCACCGCATGATTATGCAACATGCGTTTTCCATTTTCCCCTTCATTATAATAGTTTTTCCTCGAAATTTCTGAAGGGACTCTGAATTACTAGTAAATAGATTTGGCAGAGTATAGTCCTGCCGTAGCCGTCCTAAATCTCGCGTGATGATGATTAATTCCAAGAAGTATTCACAGGAGACATAAACATTTTGGGAAACACCATTTTAGAGAGTATGTTCTCATTAAGCTGCGAGTGCCGTGAAATCAACTGTAGACAAATGCCAGCCTACACTGACGACGGACGAGTAAAGAGCTAAACTTAAATTACTGAGAGGCTCAAAGGCTAAATCGAAATCTAATGACTCGTATCCATATTTTGGAGGTGTAGGTGGTTGACAGAGAGGAAAGTGGACTGAGCAGCTTTGGCACCCAAAATGGGTCACCATTTAGTCAAACACAGTAAAATACATACATATGAAGGATAATAGATATACCTACCTTAAGTTTTAAAGTACCCCCTATAATATATGTTGTAGAATCGTAAGTCACAAAGAACTGCAGCCATAAATCGATTTAAAGACAAACTTTTGATACTTATCAGATGTCTGTCCTTCATGTGTAAATGATAATTCTGAATGACAGGCGCAGAAGTTATTATGATCATGGCATTTCATTCAGAACAGTACCTACTTCAACAACTTCAAATTTCGTACTGTAATTGTGTCTACTATTGTTGTGTTCACTGTCACTCATGGTTCTATTTAATTCAATCGATCCCTTCCTTCACTGGTAAATGTTACAGTAACAATCTGTATTTTCTTTGCTCGACTGTTTAGAGCAATAATGATGGCAAATGTGGTTTATACCCAACAGAATTGTGCGTACCCACAGATACCTTTGTTTTAACTTTCATTAACGCAATTAACCGGAATACCTTCTTAAATTTTCCTTTCAAACTTTGTGCGTGCAAATGCAAATACACAATTGCATAGAATTGTAGCATTAGGCTTCATTGGTAGTAGTGACGAACCTACTAGCAGCAGTTTCTTTTTATCGTATCGCTTGCATGACGGCCTTCTCAAAAGACAGAGACATATGACACTGCGGATAGTTCAGACTGCCATCCCCCCAATATGAGAATATGTACGGCAGGAAGATAAGGCTTGTGAAAATTTGTGAGATTGTCGATTCTTCTGCACGGATTCACACATGGCACATGTAAGCAAGGAAGCTCATGTCATTTGGTAGAGTGCCGCATAAAAATCATCTCGTTTTGTAAATATTTCATAGAATTTATCATGTTTACATGAATTTCACATCATTGGCACGATTTTACAAGCTTGAATGGCTCGGCCTTCGGACGTTCTCTATTGTATACGTATTCATCTTCCAGACAGGTTTTCTTCTGTGTACAAAATCTACACGCAAAAAAAACATTAATGTCTTCTTGATAGTATATTATAATATACAGTCTACACATCGTACGAAGTCCATGAATAAGTGAAAGTGTAAGAAATACAGCCTGTGCCTATAGGAGAGGACGCGCAATGCAATCTTTATGATGCAGTTTGCACAGGAAGCTGGAGACTTCACAGCAATCATATACGATATTTTCAAACTGGGTTACCTGTCCTTTCAAGATTGACTGATGATAAGTACTACAATACAAATACTACTAACAATAGGTCTCCTTCATTTCTTTTTTCAAACTAACAACACTCCAACTCATGCGATTACCTCACCAAGTCCGGACCGACGAAGTGAAAGCTAGAAAAGGAGAAACTTTCTCGCATTCCCATCCTTTAAGATTACTTCAGCCTAATAAAGTAATGATTAGGCAGTACAGCCGAGGCGTTTGTGGTCGTTCCTTACTATCACAACGTTTTTCTTTCTTGAGTTATTAGCTCAGGAAAAACCACAACCTTCAATATTGTAGTAGATGTACATATTATATTTGCCGCAAGAGAAAGCTGGGAAACCACACTACGTCTGTTGCGCTTTCTAAGTTTAGTCTTCACTTGTTTCATGAAATACAGGCAGACAGTCGTAGCTGAGTCCTAGGAAACAGAGATCAGTTTGACGTTGTTTGATTTTGATAGAAGATATACCTATAAGGGAAGGGTATATCTTGTTGACAAGATGCTGGCATGGGAATTGTTGTAATTACGGGTCAAAATAACTAGATTCCGTAGAAAATTCCTGAGTGCCACACAAACATGATTACACAACTCGTGGCCCTCCAACAGTTGACTATGAACTCTGATTTTTCCCAATTTTGTTTGATGCACCAGTCAAGAGGATCTTAGCGTCTCTGAGCCCCTGCTACATAAATCATCCAGTGTATGACACTAGTGCCGAACGCTGCGTCATAACATCACTTCGTCTCTAATAAGTTAATCATGAATGCCCATCATTTTTTCAGCCCTCTCCGATGACTACTTTCACTCATTCTTCGACTCGCGAAGGACTTTGCTTCTACTTTTCTTTTTCTCTTCAGACAGTCTTGGGACACATACTACTGCGCTGCGTAAGTCCAATATCCTTTACTTGCAGTCTGGACAGTATATTCTACCCTTGCGATCCCTTTCATTTTCACATTCCTCGCATCGGCAACTTATCATCCGCACTTTGTCTACAAGTCTATCAGGAACTTTGT
>JAQFZC010002276.1:0-23966 GCA_034695205.1 Dicyrtoma fusca | reverse complement strand
TACGGTTTTGAAATCTACTCGTCAAGGGCTTTCCATTGGTGTATCATACGTATGTGTAACTCCATTTTTAATTTTTTGCTCTAATTATAGGAGATTGTAGAAAAAAGTCCAAGTTAGACGACTGCCTAATTGTCTAATGGTCTAAAGATCTAACATGGCCTAATCTGAACAGCGGGTATGCACGCTTGCCGAATAAAATATACAAGCTAGCCGAATCCCTAGCCGAATGAATTTGGATGAAGTTAGCCAAATACTTTCTTTGTAAACCTAGCTTTTTTCAATCTAAAACACTTTGAAACTAGGTTCTTATCACTTAGAAATTGGGTGACCGAAAAACTGTATTTTAAAGCATCAAAAGCAAAACGTTACGCAAAACTGTATTACAGTATACAGGTGTATACAGGTTTTTAAAGCTCTGATCATTTAAACATTCTAACTGTTCAGTTTACTTCACACATTTCATCCACAAAATATTCAATAATATAATATTTTCCAGGTTCTAATATTTATTGCCATGCTCTTTTAAAAGTTCAATATTTCATGTTGTTATCAGTTTTTGTGCCGATCAGGATGGCAGAAAATATCTATAATTTTACATTTCACGTAAATGTACATTCCACATACCTCAATATTTTTACATTTACACTTACAACTATGTATATTCCATTACAAATCGTATCACTATTGAAATGCAATGAATTTAAATGTACACATTTCCCTTACCACTTCCTAAGATTTCAATCGGCCATGCCGTCGAAACTAACCACATTCAAATCCTTCAAATTCCTAAATCTGCTCCACTTGCCTTTTTTTCCCAAATCTAGAAATCCCTTGAGTCTAACTCCTCAGAAGCTTTCTGACTGCCAAGGACGAAAGACGAAATCCCATTTCACTTCTCAAATCATGTATAATTTCTGACCTGAATCATTCACACATACAACCATACAACTTCACGAGTTTACAACTCACCTTTAAATCTGTACTTAACTTAATTTACGACACAATTAAATCTAAATCTAACCTACAAATTAACCATTATTTATAATTTAATAAATATAAATTATTCGTTTTGTAATTTGATGAGTTTTCAACGACGATTGACACTGCACTATTTTCAACACAACATCTCACTGCCATCCAAAATTTCACTTGTAGTTTTTTATTTTGAAGCTGAACACTAACAATCATAAATAATATTATTATTTTTTTAATCGAGTACACTCCCAGGGTGATATTACTCATCCCAGCTCAGGTGGTCTCCAGTATATCTCTGTAACTTTATTACACGCAGTTTGTCCAGTCGCTCCTTGAGGCAGACACGTCTTAGCCTAAAGTTTCGCTCAACTTCAATTATCAAACTAAAAAAGAAAGCACGACGCGGGTATATACGTTTAGAACCATCCTCACCATCCTCCACCCACAATCCTCAACATTTTCACCATCCACCATCCACGTCCACCGTCCTGACCGAATGCCGAATACTGGGGGTCCAATTCGGCCCTCCACCATCATGGCCAAATGCCGAATACTGGGGGTCCAATTCGGCCCTCCACCATCCACCATCATGGCCGAATGCCGAATACTAGGGGTCCAATTCGGCCCTCCACCATTCTCATCATCCACCATCATGGCCGAATGCCGAATACTGGGGGTCCAATTCGGCCGAATGCAAGCTAACCGAATTCGTAACAAAATGTACAAGCAAATAATTCATCTAAGTTAGCCGAATGAAATGTCTTTTCTTATTTTTCATAAACTAATTTTTTTTCTTGCATATTTTACTCAGCCCGCCTGCACGACTATTCGCACCGTATTCGGATTCGGCCAGCTTGGGCAAATCGGCGTTCGGCTAAGGAGATTCTTTGCCTACCGTCCCCCAAAAAATTAACCGCCTCCGACAGTTTGAACTGCGTCCAGTGACTGTACTAACCGTCCCTACTTTACCTACCGTCCCGAAGGGCATGTATAGGTTACAATGACGTTAGTAGCCGTCCCCAAATAGGTTTTTGTTCATTATAATGTTATTCATACTAATTAAGGCTAGAATTCAATAATTTTGAACTGATTAAATAAGAATTCATTAAAACTAAATGATTTAAACCAGAATTCAACGCATTTTACAACTTATATAACTAACATTAAAAGTTTTAGAGCTGAATTAACTTGAATTCAATATTTTGGAAGTCATTTAACTAGAATTCAATGTTTTAAAACTGATTTAACTACAATTCAATATTTTAGAATTGATTTAACTAGAAAATCTGAAACATAAATTTTAATTTCTTTTTCGTTTCACTCCATCCAGTTTCTATGAAAACGTTGCGGATAGCCAATAGCGTTTCCGTTGGTGGCATTATAGCTAAAATGCAGGCGGACGACTAGTAATGTCAAAATCCTATCCGTCCTGGCTCTACTAATTTACTGCAGCACTGGGTAACGTTTTTGATGCAGTCCCAGGCAAACTGCTTTTTGTGTGCTATTACGACCATGAAAAATTGGGCGTTAAGTACTTATTATTATGCTCACAGAGGGTGAACTTGCGTGGGACCAAAAATAATTTTTGGCCACGGTAAGTAAAAAACAGCCTTTGGCTAACTTAGATCTTTCGTTCGGCATTCAGCCAACTTGAACCACCATTACGGTGTTGGAATCGGCTGACTTGGACAAAGATCCGAATGACTCGGCTGAATTGGACCCCCAGTATTCGGTATTCGGCCAGCTGGCAGCTTTACATGCATCTCAATTCATACAGATCTCAGTGCAGTCGGAATCTTTGGGCAAAGTGCCTTGTCGGATGTGGAAATTTCAATGCGTAATTTTAGGTCATAAAAGTGGCTGAAAACTTTGAAAATGTAATATTGGTGGATGGGGCTTCGTTTTAAATCCGCCGAGTTTGACCCCTAATGGTCGTCCAAGTTGGCTAAATGCCGAACGAAAGATCCAAGTTAGCCGAATGCCGATTTGTCCAAGCTGGCCGAATCCGAATACGGTTCGGATGGTCATGCAGGCGGGCTGAGTAAAATATGCAAGAAAAATTTTTAGTTTATCAAAAGCAAGAAAAGACCATTTCATTCAACTAACTTAGACAAAATCAGAATAATTCGGCCAACTATACCCGAATATATTCGGCTAGCTTGTACATTTTGTTAGGAATTCGGTTAGCTTGCATTCAGCCGAATTGGAACCCCAGTATTCGGTATTCGGCCATGATGGTGGTTGGCGAGGATGGTGGAGGGCCGAATTGGACCCCCAGTATTCGGTATTCGGCCATGATGGTGGATAGTTAGGATGGTGGAGGGCCGAATTAGACCCCCAGTATTCGTCATTCGGCCATGATGGTGGATAGTGAGAATGGTGGAGAGCGAAATTGGACCCCCAGTATTCGGCCATGATGGTGGATAGTGAGAATGGTGGAGGGCCGAATTGGACCCCCAGTATTCGGCCATGATGGTGGATAGTGAGGATGGTGGAGAACCGAATTGGACCCCAGTATTCAGTATTCGGCCATAATGGTGGATAGTGAGGATGGTGGAGGGCCGAATTAGACCTCCAGTATTCCGCATTCGGCAATGATGGTGGATGTTGAGGATGCTGGAGGGCCGAATTGGACCCCCAGTATTCGTCATTCGGCAATGATGGTGGATGTTGAGGATGGTGGAGGGCCGAATTGGACCCCCAGTATTCGTCATTCGGCCAGGATGGTGGATGGTGAGGATGGTGGAGGGCCAAATTGGACCCCCAGTATTCAGCATTCGGCCATGATCGTGGATCGTGAGGATAGTGGAGGGCCGAGTTGGACCCCCAGTATTCGGCCATGATGGTGGATAGTGAGGATGGTGGAGGGCCGAAGTGGACCCCAGTATTCGGTATTCGGCCATGATAGTGGATAGTGAGGATGGTGGAGGGCCGAGTTGGACCCCCAGTATTCGGCATTCGGCCATGATGGTGGATAGTGAGGATGGCGGAGGGCCGAATTGGACCCCCAGTATTCGGCATTCGGCCATGATGGTGGATAGTGAGGATGGCGGAGGGCCGAATTGGACCCCCAGTATTCGCCATTTGGCCATGATGGTGGATGATGAGGATGGTGGAGGGCCGAATTGGACCCCCAGTATTCGACATTCGGCCATGATGGTGGATGGTGAGGATGGTGGAGGGCCGAATTGGACCCCCAGTATTCGCCATTTGGCCATGATGGTGGATGGTGAGGATGGTGGAGGGCCGAATTGGACCCCCAGTATTCGGCATTCGGCCAGGATGGTGGATGGTGAGGATGGTGGAGGGCTGAATTGGACCAACAGTATTCGGTATTCGGCCAGGATGGTTGATGGTGAGGATGGTGGAGGGCCGAACCGGACCCCTAGTGTTCGGCATTCGGCCAGGATGGTGGATGTTGGATGGTGAAAATGTTGAGGAATGTGGATGGTGGATGGAGGATTGCGAGGGTGGTTACAAGCGTGTATACCCACGACGCATTTCTATTTTCACCGTACTTTCACAACGCACAACTTGTGGAGACATTGGATTCCTCTAGTGAAAGTAATTAATTTAATCAAACCTAAACTTACACACAATTCATGATTTGATTTGATTAATTTTTATTCAGGTGTCAAGTAAGTTCATCAAAATGAATTACTGTTTTCTAATTACGGACAAGAGTATAGAATTAGACAGAAAAAATTATCAAACCATCCACTTAGTAACAGAGTATTTATGAAATCACACGGTTATATAGTAATTAGTTAAGTAGATACAAGAATATTACAATAATTACATATGGTAATATATGTAGGTAGTATTAACAGTTAACCACCACTTAAATTTTTTATACGCATTTGAATGAGCCAATTATGTAATCTATGTGAGAAATTCCCTTGAATACTAAAGTCTCGTAAATCATTAGCAAGCTGATTCCAATACACGGACGATCTGTATAGTATAGATCTTTTGAATGTTTCAGAATGAGTAGGTACTTTAACAGTATTCTTATGCCTAGAGAAGCCTGCATTGTATTAGCGAGTTTGTGCTCACCCGGTACTTGAGGTTTCAGTTTAAGATTAGGGTCACAAAATACGTGGAATCAAACGGCCGTTTTCTCCCTAATCGTAAACCGAAACCTCAAGAATCGGGTCAGCACAAACTCACTATTGGTACACATATGTTTTGTTATACGAACTAATTGCCGACTTATATTTTCAGTAGGTATGCATACATTTATGATAATGAATAATATAAAATTCTTGCTGCAAAAAGTTAATACATCCTACACTTCTCATGTAGGAAACCTTGTATTTCGGGATTTACATAAAATCTGCCTCTACGAGTTGTATACATTTTTTTGGTTATAGTGCGGTTATTAGTTTTATAGAAAAATGAATACATCACATTATTAACTTTATCCTGCATATTTACAGAGGCATTAATAGTATAACATGCCCAGGTTACAATACAGTATTCAAATTTGGATAATACAAAAGAATTCAGGTATAGCTTAAACATTTCAAAAGATATGTACGGTCTTAGCTTTTGGAGTACAGTTATTGCACTAGACATTTTACTGTAGATCTTATCACCATATTCTTTAAAATTTAAATGGGAGTCTAAAACAACCCCTAGATAATTAAACGAATTAACCCTCTCAATTTCATGCCCATTGCATATCAATTTTAGTGTGGTAGTATCAAAGGACTTATCTTGTGCCTTGCTAAATAATATAAATTCAGTCTTATCGTAGTTTACAGTGAGTGTGTTATTAGTACACCACGAGTCAATTTCAGGCAGCGATTTGGAGTTTATTGAGAGCAGTATTTACATTAGTATCACTGCAGTAAATGACCACGTCATCAGCATACATAAGAGTACTGCATAATGCTATCAATATAGGTATAGTAGGTAAGCCATAAAGCCATTAATATATAGTAGTAACCGTCATAAATGTGGTCACTTTTATTTTCGTCGAACTTCAGCACTGGCTATCTTTTTACCAGGCCAGCGTTCATCTATGTCGTGCATGCCAAAATACTCGCCAGACATTTCTTATTGTTGGCAAAAATTAACAGCAGTTGTTGTCTCAAACTGTGTCAAGGACATCTTGTCAAATAATGGAAGTCATAAAATTGAGAAAATCGCAAATGGTCCCTAAATGTGAACACGCGGAAAACCAAACGATTTCGCTGCAAATCAGGGTTGAGTGGCTCCTAAGTATTATTTTGCATTTTATGAACATTTTGCAAAAATTTTGATGCCACTCTTGTGACAATAAACGTGGTTAAGCTACTCGTCAAAATTCTGCTATCCGTGACTACATTTTGTGCGGTTTTTCCAAAAACTGCACCAAAAAAGAAACCTAAATAGTATAAGCAAGGAGAAACTACCTTCTACAATCAATGGTGTAATATTTAATAAAAACAATATAAATCTAGTAGTCAAAATTTTTTAAATTAGTGTGTTGTTTTCTCGGATTACATTTTGTAATGTAAGTATATATAGGAATAAGCCGATGACACTTTGCTACCAAAAATATCAGTCGTATGTAAAAGCAAACATACATATATTAAGCATCGTTATAATGTTGTTCAGGCAGAAACTATTTAAAGTATTTTGACACCTCTCGCCGTGTTCAAATAAGTGAAACGGGGGGTTACCACATTTAGGACCTTATCGCATTTTTCGGCTGTTTTGGTTTCGATTTAATTTGCCAGTAACAACAAAACATAAAATAATGCAATTTGCCTTCAAATAATACCTAACGAGCCTACCTACACGTGAATATCTTAAGCAAAAAAAAAGACTCGATTAAAACCAAATTATTAGAAATTGAATTGAGCCATTTTGAATTTCAAAAATAGTTGAAAATTGAACTTTGACTCTGTCGAATTTTTACGGTTGCAGTTTTGCAAGCACGAACTTCCAAATTATACGGCACACAAGGGAGTAGATAACCTTTCATTTGCACCCAAACTTCAATTTTTGCAACTAGGGTGGAGGCTTCTAATGGTGGTTTACTTGCAACTGTGGTCGTTTCCAAAAAACACTGTTATAATTAATTTTCGCAGACGGCTCTGTATGCACTTGATAGAATAAGCCTTAGTGTACCTTGGATGTGACTTGTTTCAGGAATGTTTGTGTTGGGTTTTACAACCAACTTATTGTGCACTTACATTCTTAAACACTAATTTAGATCATGTCAATCTTTTTGTAATATGCACACACGTTAATTATATCAATGATACGTCCAACCATAAACTTCAGGACAATTAACCTCGCTATCAAGACGAATTAGCAGATACTATATACCTACTTCACGTAAAAACATTGTATACATTTAATCCATTTTACATTTATTGCTGTTTATTATAATGTTCTTGAAATTATTACTATCACAGAAAATGCTTTTACACGATTCTCGTTGCTATTATTAGAGTATGTGTCAATTATTATTACCATGATTTGTTTTCTATTTTAATTAGTTACAACACCATGTAATAACGATATCACTATTTCTAACTATGGCCTACCACATATTGATTACAAATTCCTGTTATTCCTCTCAACTAGTAAACACAACCAACGTCACATCCGCGGCAAAATTGTGTATATTTATCCTTAAAGGTTTTTGTTGCTTCCAACTCGCAACTTTTTTCCTTTTACGTAATTCTTATTTGACACTCTTAATTAATTTCAAGGAAAGTATGTATTTTCCATTTACTATAAAAAGCCTTATGTTTCACTGAATAAATAATCAATCGTTCACTCAATAGCTTCTGATCATCAACTCTTAGCTTCACAAGCTAATTTATTTCCACTAACATCGAGACTTCTGAATTATTCAAAAGTTCAGAATGTAAGTTATAGTGCGTTTCTAAATTATTAAAAGTTTAAAACAACGCACTATAACAGTTTGAAAACTCATAATTTATGAATATTTAGGATTTACGACCACAATTAGAAGCCTCTACCCTACCGGTTTAAAAACGACAGCCAACGACGGCTCACTGACCACATTTGGGGATCTACCACATATACGGTTACTACTAGTATAAACAAAAGTGTTCCTAGAATAAATTCTTGGGGGACTCCACATAATAGCCTAAAAGGTTTAGATATATATGTACCTTTCTTTATACAAAAATGCCTACCCGTAAAATAATTACATAACAATTTTAATATATTATTATCTATTTAATAGTCATCTCTTAAACAATGTAATAAATTTAAATGTGGAACGCTGTCAAATGCCTTTTTAAATCGATAAAAACAGCCGCCACTTTGCTTTTGGTTTTGTCAATATTGTTAAAAATATCTTGAGTACATATACGTACTGCTGTGTCACATGATCATCCATGTCTAAGTCCATGCCGAGCGTCACTTAATTTACTAGAGACTGCTTGGAGTATTACATTAGCAATCATTTTTTTAAATATTTTATTCATAAAAGGTAGGCATGATATTCGTCTGTAATGTTTTGCACCTAGTTTACTGCCTGCTTTATCATATATGGGGGTTACAGTTGCTGTCTTAAAAGCAGTATCCCAATGACCGAGTAAAATCAACTTTGAAAACATACTAGCTACAGGTGGTGATAACGATAAAAAGCACATAACTAACATTGTATAAGACACAGCATGCAAGGGCTCTACCCGTTTACGCTTTACAGTTTTAAGTGAATTCTTTAGGTCATCATTACTAAATAAAGTAGGTATGTCAGATGGTGGACTGGAATTTTGGAATTCACCTATGGCAGTATTATTTATATCCGAAGTTACATCGAATTGTTCAGCCAACGCAGTAGCCATTTGTTCATTACTATCAGTGTAGGTACCATTATAAGAAAGCTTAGTGATTATTTCAGATTTTTGTTTTTCATTTAAACTGTAAAATACTTTCTACATCTTTAGATGCACTACATTCGGCAAATTTGGTATTAATAAAGTTAGCCTTAGATGCTTTGAGTAGTGTAGATACTCTGTTACGCAACTAAGTGAACACAATTCTGTGTTTAAAACGTCAGCATTAACAGTCTTTTAACTCATGCCTTCAATTAACCTAGGTATGTCTATGCTTTTAACTTTACGGAAAATCAAATTGTGGGCACTACAAGAAAACGAGACTGCTTCACATTGTATAATATGTTAAGAAGAGCTATATAAATGATCAATAAGGGTCATTGAAGTGTCAGTAGTTCTTGTGGGTTCTGATATAATTTATCGAAGGTTATATCTTTTAGCTATATTTAGTAGATTGTAAGCTATACTACTAATGCCATTTAAATTAATATTCAAGTCGCCTATTATGTAAAATTCCAAATTGTTGCATTCAATAAGACTACATAGTTTATCAAATGAAGATAGAAACAGAGCTTTACTAGAATTAGGAGGCTTATAAACAGATGCAAGCATGATTGGTTTGCAGAATGGTGGCGAAATCTGAGTGCAGCGTACCTCTATATGCTGCTGGAATTTTACAGAATAGTTTAACTCCAAATATTTGTACTGATTATTTATGTAAATGACATGCCATCACCTTTACCTTCTTTCCTATCATATCGTAATGCATTATAATTGGCTACTTGAACTAAACCATCTCCAACATCATGAGATAGTTTTGTTTCAGTACAAACAGAAATGTCCAATTTATTAGAATGCATGCATACCCTAACTTGTGTCCAATTTTCGAACCTTTAGAAGCCGATATATCAAAGCCTTCAACAGTTGGTTGCAGTTCATTGGTTGCAATTTCTAGAGGGTTGAAAAGTTCATGAACTTCTGGCAGTGTTAACTCGTTATTGAGGCTGAAATGTACTTAAGTGTCCACGACGATAATACATTTGCATGTATTTGGATCGAGTGCATGAAATTCTCTTTAGCTTGGTCTTGGTTCCATACAGGTCCTGTGGTACTTATTTTCACAAGTAGGTAGCATTTTATCGAAAGAAACGATTTTTCTCCTTCTTAAAGCACACAGTAAATAGTCTTGTGTCGCCTGAACCACCCATAGTAACAAGAAATTGATTCCTGGTAGGCGGAGTGTTGATGCCTATTAGAGTCCTCAAAGCCCCGAACTGGAAGTAGCGCAGAAACATCTCACGTTGAGATATGTAAAGTAACCTCTGTCCATATTTACGTAGGCAAATTGGATGCCTGGCTGCCGTTACAGTTGGGTTGAATCCATTCAGTCGTGGCTTTGTGGTAGCAAGGAACCTTTAATCAAGCTAACTACTCATTTCTCTAGCAGCAAGAAATGAGTACCTTACTGCTCAGTAGTCAGTAAGACATTCATATCCATAAGAGTGCTTGCAAATTGTGAATTGTTATTTTTATTGAAATTTTTTTGAATCAAAATTACGATATGAAATTGTTATTGTAAAAACAATAACAAAAACAATAAACAGAACTTAACAGCAGAAGAAGAAGAAACATCATTAAGAACACTAACAGTACCATTCGCAATTTGTTTTTATCAGTTAACAAAGGGCTCTGCGTAATTACAAATACATTCTCTATCAACTGTAGTTTTCATAGTGCTTTCTATTTCTGTTTCCCCCAAACATGTTTAACAATTCTTTTTGCACCCTCGAATTGATTTGACTGCTTTTACTGCTTTTTATGTCTTTTAATTTAAATTAAGTATGTATCTTTTACTAACCGTGCTAATGTTATAGCTATACACCTTTTTTCTACACTCACTGATTTCTTATTTAGATAGTCAGGGATGGAGGGCCCCCATACTACTTAACAGTATTCCAAAATTGGCCGAATAAAAAACGTGTAAGCTATTACAAGTTCGCTATTGTTAAAACCATATTGTTTCATTTTCCTTAATTTAAAGGATCTGCGAGACGCCTTACATACAACGTTGTCTATGTGAACATTACATTTAAGATTGTGAGCAAGTGTTACTCCTAGTAATTTCATTTATTTGATTTCATTAACTATTTGGTTATTTATTTTACATTGATATCCTTTTGATACAGTTCTCTCTCTTAAAAAATCAATAATAAATATATTGCATTTAACGGGATTTAATTCTAGCTTAATTTCATTAAACCAATTATAGATATCTGTTACAATGTCTTGCATATAGGATTTTGATTTATTACAGACACATTTAAAATCTAAAATTTAAATGTGTTAAATAGTTGAATCATCAACATAATTTAAATTTTATTAACTTCGAGTTTTTACCATATTTGTCATTGAACTTCACGAGTACCACATTAATTAACAACGGAAAGAGTAGTTGCACTAATTTAGTATCTTGAGGAGCTCCATTAGTGATTTCTTTAAAGGCAGACGTAATTTCTTTTATTTTAACACCTTGCTTACGCCCAATTAAGAAATCAATTATCCACAGAATGTCTGATTATAACAAGTCAAATGCTTTTTTATGTCAATTGATACTAACAGAACAGAACATTGTTTTTGAAGATGGTCTAGGCTTTTAAGTACAAAATTATGTAGCTTACTAAATAGTGAGCAATAGAAGCGCCTTTCAATGAGCAACATTGATTTATACTTATTTTACTTATCACTTGTTTGCATAATTTATCGTACATGCAATTGTGTGCTAGTTTACACCTAATATCTGTTAGCGTAATTGGCCGGAGGCTTGATAGATTAGTTATCGCCTCTGTTTTTGGTATTGGGGTGATAGCCTTGTTTCCAAGTCATTGGGATAGCAATAGTATCAAACGAGTAGTTAATTGAATGGGCAAGGGGGGTGAATAGTTCATTGCTTAGTAGTTTGAGTACCGGGGTAGGTAACCCCTCGGGACAGTTGGCTTTTGAGGGTTTCAGTTGTCCAAGTTTCTTGTTGATGTCGAAGCTACTTACCACCAATGGTGGTCTGTTCTTTTCCAGAGGGCAAAGACTGGGTTTATTGCAACCTGGATGCATGGAACATATTGCAGTAAAGAATGTTGTTGACAACCTCGGCCTCAGCTTCATTTTTTTTGTTTTCGTATAGCATGATTGGTTGAATAATTTGTTGCTTTGGTTTAGACCCGCATATTAGGGACACGTACGAGTAGCGCATCTTTGATCCTGATTTTGTTAATTGTTTCGACATTCTAGATTTTGTATTAAGTTTAACCTCGTTTATCTTGTGTCGAAGCAAGATTAATTTTTGTGGTCAGTCCGAGGATTTAAAAGCTTTTTCGAGTTTTAGTTTTTTAATTATTGCCCTTATTTCGTTAGTGAACCAAATCTGCATCGTTTTTTCGGGTAGCACGCTTTAAATCCGGAGTTGAGTATTGCATCCAGGTTTTCTAATTTTTTGTTTATATCAGTTGATTCGTAGGAAGGAACCCAGTCACTTGCGACCAAGAACTGTCTCCTGAGGAGGCTATTCTCATCCCTCAATGGTCGATAGTTTCGGATTTTTCTTACTTTGCTTATTTTTGTCTTTGGTTGCGGCACTAGTTCAAAAGCAATGTGTGAACAGTTTTTTGGAGTTTGCTTCAGAGGGGAGAGCGGTTTCGCTAAATTATAGAACTGCTTTAAATCGGTATAGGCAAGGTCTAGTTGGGAACTGCTTTGGAAACAGGAATTAAAGTAGGTGCGGAATTTATTGATTTGGCTTACTTTGGCCTGTTTTTTAAAACATTTACCATCCCATTCATTCAAATCTTCTAATAGTAGAGGCTAAAAGACCGGTCCCAGACCAAAATAATTGGGATGATTTACATACTTTTAAAATAATCATAACATCCTCAAAAATTAGCATTATTTACAAAAACAAATATTTTTTGCGATTTTTGAAAACCGCCCAAAACATAGATCTTATTTTGAAAAACCCAAAAAACTATTGGGAAGCTTAAAATCAGTTAAATAATGCATAATTTCAATAGAATCTGAGAATGCTTATTTGTTTAAAAAGTTATATATATTTCTAAAATTAAATGAAGGCCATGGTTTTCTTAATTAAAATGTGAATGCGGACGAATATATACTAAAAGAAATTATCATAGACATTTAAAAACAAAAATAATATATTACCGAAACCATCAAAAACCATGACCATTGACAAGCCTCACAATCAGCTTGAGAATGTATAAAATATAAACAATACATAATAAGAAAGGCTGCGCTAAAAATTCTAATCGGCTACGGGTAATGAATATCCTCTAGTAGACGAATAGAAAATAACCCCATAGTCTATAACATTTGGCTAGAACTGAATCCAACTACAGCCCCAAGGCACTCATAGAGGATTTCCACGAAAAAGATAAGCTTACTATACCACTTCCGTTTTTTCCTTTAAAATCCTGGACAAATTGGCGATCACCAGCTTAGATTTCCAGTGTTTCTTAATTTAGTTTGGCTTGATTATGAAACCGCCACATGCCAAACAATTTTATGCGGTTTGGATTGCTTGTGCAAAGCCACAATCCAAAAATAATTGTGAACTCTTAACTTACCTTCCACACCTATACTGATAACATTGTGTACTACGTTAATGTATGCATATGATGTTATAATTTATTGTAGCTATATTGATGTAAATACTGCCCTCAACAAAGTACAAATTGTTCTGTCTGAAATCGACGCATCGTGACCAATCGTAAACTCACTCTCAATTAGGCCAAGACAAAATAATGGTGTTTAGTAAAGCAATGATAAAGTTCTTTGATATCAGAATACTAAAACTGGTATGGAAAAGACAAAATTGAGCTTGTTCTTTTAAATATGCTGGCGTAGTTTCAGATTCCCATTTAAATTTTAAGAAGCAGCCAGATGCGGTTTATTGTAAAATGTAAAGTGCAATATCTGAAGTGTATAAGCTAAGGCCTTACATATCGTTTGTAATGTTCAAGCTATATTAAAATTTGTTTGTTCTTTCAAAAGTTTACTGTAATGTAAGGGAGCGAACACAAATGACGTCATTTAATCATGCTCCAAAAAACTACCTACCTACTTTAAATGGAGGAGTTAAAAGCACCTACCCACCCAAATAGTCACGTTACATTTTTTGTAACTATGTAAGTATGCAAGACAAAATAAATAATGTTATGTATTTATGAGACTAATAATCGTAATTAAGCACAAAAAATCTGTACAACCCATAGGGGCAAACCTTTTGTTAATCCTGAAATGCAAGGTTTCTTACACGTGAAATGCAATGTATTAACTTTAGCTGAAAGAATTATGTACAATAGCGTAAATGGTATGCATAAGTACCTGCAATTACATGAGTCTGCAATTAAAGCTTAATCAAACATTTATGTATGTTTATAATGCAGGCCACTCTTGGCATATAAATACTGTTAAAGTGCCCTTAAACTCGTCTGAAACTTTTAAGAAATCTATACTATACATATTGTTGGTGCATTGGAATCAGCTTACTAATAACTTACTTTGTTTTAGTGTCAGCGAAAATTTTACAAATATACTACCTAATTGATTTATTCAAATGGGCAAAGCTTAAGTGGTAGATAGATGTAAATACTATATAATGGTAACAACTCTTGTATAATAATATTTTTGTTTCTACTGAACTAATTAATTACTTATTTGTACGGGAAAAACTTTGGGGTACCCATTCGGGTTACTTCTCGGGTTTGGGCACACTTTCTAACAGATAAATGAGGTAGGTCTGCAGTTTCTTCATGGTTAGTAGTAGTTCTTAAGGTAGTGTTCCTATTTCTTCTGTGCACTCGAAGCAGAATTCTCTAATTTTGATGGCTTCTTCCCAGTAACCGCCTAACTTGTCTATTTCTAGGTCTGTTTTGGATGTTTCGAAAGTTTTCACTGAAAAGTTATTTCGCGTAGTCATTCTTGCTGTGAACTGATTAAGGAATTTTATTCTTAGGGCTCTGTAATGTGCACTCATACATTATATGGTATACATCTTCTACTTCTTGACCACATAAATAACAATTGTTCGATTCCTTTCTCCAGCTTATTCCGTTCAGCTGTTGTTGCTCTGCCTTTGACTAGTATCCTAGGTAGGCACACATCTTACAGTTTGAATTAGCTTGGATTTAATCCATTGCCAGACCCTCAAATAGTATTCTAAGCAGGTAACATGAGGTTTGAAAATCCTGAATTGCGAGTGGGACTTATTGTTCTACATCATTTTCACATCACTGTTAATGCAGTGTACTCTGTATTCTTCGGTCATCTTCTTCCAGTTTCTACCAATGTACTTTTCACTGAGCTGCTCAGAATGTTGTGTCATTTCTGCTTCATCAAACATTCTTCTAACTTGCAGCAACCAGTTATATTTTTCATCTGTTTCTGTATTCTTCTTCACCTCCATGTAGCAGTTGTGTATAATGAATTTTCCTCCTTTGCTTACAATATTTCTAATAAATCTTACTACTGCTTTGAAAAGCAGTAGCTTTACACTAATTGCTCCTGCTTCTAGTCTTAACATTCATCCAGAATTTATGACGCACTGTTAGTAAATTTCTTTAGAAAGTTGGTTTGGAAGTTCTCAAAATCACTGCTGTATCTTAGTCCCCAGATTGGTGCAGCATACAGCATATTTAAAGGCACTAGCAAGTTAAAGAGCTTTACGTGAGTTTCTATCTCATTGATGCGGGCCCTGTAGAAAAAAACGAATAGTTTGGCTTGGGCAATTTTTTGCTTTGTCAACCAAAATTTTCTTTGCTTCATAAAAAATTCCAGTGCTCTTGAAAGGTACGCCTAGGTATGTATATTTGCTCACTATTTCTTTTAGGCCTGTTTTTCCATCTGAATCCGACATTATTCCTAATTGTTCATGCTCTTCGGAAAATGGCTGCTTTGGTTTTCTCCAAGTTGACAGTTAGGAGATCATCGTCGAAGAAGGAGCTCAGGACGTCTATTTGTTTCTGTAAGTTCAGTTTGTTCAGTGGGTTTGTTGCCATAAGATCTATGTCGTCCGCGTACATGAGGATTGTAATTTCTGCTAAGAATAGCTTAATTCCGCCTCTCTTGCTTTCTTTCAGGATTTCCGTAATTATACCTATATAGATTGTGAAGAAAATAGGTGAAAGGGTTTCTCCCTGCAGAACCCCAGTTATAATACTAATTAATTCTGTATATCCCTATTTACATCTTATTTTAGTTCTGGCACTTTGATATAATTCCTTTATCTTCTTTAAAAAGTGTTCGCTCAGTCCTGCTTGCCTCGGTCTATTCCAGAGATTCTCTCTTCTTATTGAATCAGTGGCTTGACTCAGGTCCACGAAGAGTACGTATAGCTTTTCTGTTGACTTCTATGTGGTAGTATTCAGCTGCTTCAGGATTGCTGCATACAAGCTGAAGATATGGTTTCGGCATCCTGTTTCCCTCTTGTAGGCTGCCTGATTTTCTTAAATGATTTCATTCCTTTTACAGAAACCATTTAACCTCTCTGAGAGGATACAAGTGAATAGCTTGGTAATAGTGTTGGGAAGTGAGATCGGTCTATAGTTCTTTGGTAACGAGTCATCTCCTTTTTTGAAAATGGGAGCAGTGATTATTTTGGACCAGTAATTTGGTGTTTTCTTCTTAAAGGCATCATTCATAATATTTATGAGGTAATTCTAAGCTGTTTTGTCAAGGCTTTTTCACACTTCGTTGGGTATATCGTCCGTTCTTGCTGCTTTCTTAGTCGGTAATTTCTTATTTGCTGCTTACAGTTCATAGTCACTTATTTCCCTATCCAGAGGCTCCGTATTAAAGTCTTTTCTTATGTTGTATTCTACTATTCTGGGATTGTCATCTTCTTTGGGGCTAAGTACCTCGCTAAAAAAAATTTTCCCATTCTTCAGTTTCAATTTCATTTGTTTTATAGGATTAGGTCTTGTCTCTTAAGATATTGACTGCCACCCAGAATTCTGTTGAGTCTGCTTCTCACAATCCTTTCTTGCACGTTGTTGTAGAATCCTTTCTGTTTTTCTCTGCGCAGTTTTTTGTAACTTCTATTTGCCTCTCTATAGTTTGCATAGTTAGATTGCAGGAAGTTTTCTGTTGATTCTTTAAGTTGATGCAGATGACGCATCGCAAGTTTTTTGGCTTTACTACAATCTTTGTTAAATCATTTAGGTCCATAATTAATTCTAGGTAGTTTATTGTCCAGCATTCCTGCTTTGTCCCCGCTTCATTTACTAATTTATTTAGCTGCTTGTATTTGTTCTCTTCTTCCACCATTAATTTCTGAGAATTAAGTTTCATGTGATTTCTGAATACTTCCACTTTGTCTTTATTCCACCTTATCTTGCTCTCTGCTGTTCTTATGTTTTCTGTCTGGTTGGTTCTGCTCGGAGCAGTATATATTGATATTGGCGTGTGATCAGATTCATTGTTAGCCAGGGTTCTGAAATCACTGAATTTGTCTGCTACATCTGGCCCGCATATGCAAAGATCAATCAAGATCAAGCAACCATTCACTCCAATCATCGCCATTTACCCTTTTGAGTCGCATTTGCTTCTTCTATTTAGCATGATTAGTCCGTTCTGGTCTATTATTTCTTTGAGTTGGTCCCCTCTCTTGTTTGTTTGATAATCTATGTTTCTTGTCTGTGCAAAGTTCATCAGTTTAGCTGTTTTATTTCTGTACTTTCCTATTCTGGCATTGAAATCGTCCTTTATAATATTTCCTTTACTATTGGTTCCAAGTACCACCGTGATTATTCTGCTCCTTTCTTGGTTGTGATCTTGCAGTGGTGGTAAGTGTACAAAGCATATTTTCATTCTTCTCGATCTTTCTATTATTTTCACTGTAATCTTGCAGGCGTTTCCAATTTTCTTCTAGTATCCAAAAAGGATCCCTCCACGTTTTCGTCCCACTGTACCTACGGCTGGAATCGTCATTATTAAGTAGTCCGGGGTTAAAATTTGAATATTTACAGGCTTTTCTTCCGAGGCCCAGGTCTCTGTGAGACAAGAAATGTCCGCATCTTCTTCTAAAACTTGCATCAGTTTAAAATTAGTATTTGTGCACAGTCCGTTGACGTTCCAGTATAGAATTATATTTACATTTAGTTTACGGTATGATTTAATATTTATTATCTTACTTTTCACATCTGGTTGTATGGGCCGGCCTCCATCCTATTCTCCACTTTGCATTGGTTGATTATGCTTTTCTTTTCCTCCATTCAGACTCTTCTCCTTACTCTTCTCTTTTCTTTGCTCAAACCTCCTAGCGGGTTCCTCCCATGACAGATCCGGTTCGTAAATATTCTGTTTCCTTTTCGGTTCTTTAGTGCTTTATTGGCTTTCAAGACTTGTTCTCTGTCACTTGTTTTAATGAGGCAGACGAGTACTCTTCTTTCTTTCCCGTTGATTTTCTGTCTAATTCTTCTTACAGAGTTCAGTTCTGGCTTGACAGTGCATTCGTTCATGATTTTTCCAATTTCCTACTTTAGCTGCTATGGAGTCTCATTTTCTTTTTGCTGTATTCCAGAAATGACTACGTTGTGTCTTCTGTGCAGGTTTATTAACCGTTCACCTGCTTCTTTACACTTCTGTAATTCCGATTTCAAGAACTCATTTTGTTTTTTCAGCACTTTGATATCATCTTCGTGTTTTTCTGTGTTTTTCTTCATTTCAGTAACCATTTCCATCATTGTTTTCGTCTGCTTATTCTGTGACTCAAAGTCCGTGCTCATTGTGGTGTTTATATTCTGTAGCATTCTTTTTATTTCTTCGTCTATTTTGCTTACAGTCTTGTTGGTCCTTATTTTCGTTTCCTTCTTCCTTCTCACTCTCTTCTTCTTTTCTGTCCCTCTTTTTTTCTCCACTTTTCGGCGGTGTTCTGTCTATTGTCATCTGGTCTTGCCCGCCAATTTTGTCGTCATGCAGAACAGAACAAAACAACGGCAGCAGTAATTTTGGTAGCAGCTAGTTGAAATGCTATTCTATTATTCTGTTTAACATGTCATTCGTATTTTTATTTTATATAAAAACTTGCCTTAAAGTGTTCCCGGCACCGACTCTCGCCTTTTATTTGCCAAAATTCTATTAGGAATCAATTCCTTCGTCGCATTTATTTCTGGACCATTTCTCCAGTTTGTCATCAGCTGAGTTTTGTCCGTTTCTTCTAACAGTCAATACCTTATAACTTTTAAGTATTAACTGAGTAGGGTTAACAATAGTTTTTGTATTTTATTTGTATTATCATTGGCTTATTGGTATTAGTCGTGCGAATTTCGTGGGCATGCAAAAGACGTTTAAAACCGAAAATTATTTACTTGTCTGTCAATTTACTTGCACAAATGTGTTTCTTAGATTAGAGCCACTTTTAGCCATCTTTAGCCATCTAAGTTTCTTCAAAAAAAGTGGCTTAGGGTGAAGGCTCCTAACGGTGGTATACTTTTAACTGTGGTACCTTACAATAAAACACTGATAAAGTCAATATTCCAAGACAGCAGTGTATTTATTTGATAGAGCAAGCTTCTGTGACGATGACTATTATTGTAGTCTGACTAAATAGATGATCTTCTATCTCTTCGTAGCTGTGGTTCTAATTCACTCTCCTTAATTACAATTACAATGACAATCGGGGGATGAGATGAAGATCTCATTCTAAATATCTATTCCTAATTAGCTTGGCAACTCGCAAGGCTCTGCTAGTGAGAGTGTCGGCCATGGAAGACCTCAGACCTGTTGGTTTAATTCTAAATGCCTCCTCTCCAATTATGTAATTGACCGAATGACGATTAAATTAATAACTCAAATAAACACTCAAATATGAATGAATGATTATGCTAATAATCTCCCAAAAAGAAGACTTTCACATAATGCCTCGATTAGGACTTTTTATATCAAACTCGAAATAATAAACTCTCAATATAATTCACAAAGGCCGGTTCTCTAAACTCTATACGCTGGCTCTCTGTTTCCTTCTCTGTCCGTCTTCTTCTGTCTTCTTTACTTCAATGCTCTCCGCAACTGTCTCTCCTCAAGACTGAACTCTGTTCCTCTTTCAATTCCAGCTTCCAGCATCTTTTGTCTTTCTTCATCCCGCAATCTTATGCGCAAACTCCGCTTGTCACATGATCTGAATTCTCATTCTAAGCTTTACTCACAACTTACATTCAAGAATTCCTTATAATAAAACTCTAATCTTACACTTCAGAGTACTTTAGGTGTGACTTGTTTAAAAAAAGTTTGAAAAATCATAATCTGGGAATATTGAGGACAAAACGTATGATCAAACTACGGAAAATGTTCGTTTTCTGCAGTTTTCAGGTTGACAGTGGCTACTTAAGAAAAGACTTAAGGACTCAGTTTTCTTTCATAAGTTGTTCAGGAAACTTGGTTTTATGGTACAATAATCGAATTTAGAATTTTAATTTTAGTTTTCAATTTATGTATTATCCTACGAAATGTCAAAAAATTTTGGGTGGTCTCCTAAATGTGGTATAGGCTAGTCTTTCAACAGTGGTATACTTAAAATTTGAAAATTATGCATATAAATTGAAATATAAATCCACTTCCCGTTGCATGTGATAATTTGGAAGTTCTCATATCCAATTATTGATTGCAAGCGCAAAACATTGCAAAAGTAAAAATGCGACAAAGTTACAATTCTATTTTAGCGTTTTTTGAAATTCAAAATGGCCACATTTAATTTTCAAAATTTTAATTTTAATTTGAAATTTTCTTCACTGAAGGCATTCACGTGTAGACAAGTTCTTTAGGTATTTTATATTAGGACAAAATGCATGATCTTATGGTTTGTGGTTGCTGATAAACGAAATTGAAACCAAAATTATCACAAAATAAGAGATGGTCCTAAATGTAGTTACCTCCTGTTTTACACATTAGAACACGTTTAGAGGTGCCAAATTAATTTAAATAGTTACCTACAGTTTCAGCATTACTGTAATGTGACTAAGTGGTTTTTATTATTACTAACGAAGAATGACTGATATTTATAGGAAGAACCCCAGTAATTGGGGTCGGCTCGTTAATATGGTACCTATATACACCCGTTTTTTCTTCCCTGTAAAAGGTCGGTCAACATCTGACAGACCTTCTATAGAAAGGTCTAATATTTGACGATTCAAAATCAGGTGCGTCTGATTTCTATATTGACTGTTAATGCCGAAAATAAAATGGGGGTACCACAATTGCAAGCCATTCTACCACAGTTACAAGACCCAGAGTGATTTTAATCGGGCCTAACTTGAGCCACTGAAATTCATTTTTTAGAGTTAAATGGAGGTAAAATTAAAAACGGTTAGATCATTATGCGTGAAATTGGTCGAGGAGTATGAATCAGTTATCTATTTTATTGAGTAATAGCAAGTTTTCGTTTTTTAAGCTTTTAAAATATTATTTTTCAAAAAGCTACCACAGTTAGAAGCCTTCACCCTAATTATTATTTATGATTTGAATGCTTTTGATCAATTTGAAACGTTATAATTGCAGTCTTCTGAATGCGCATAAAATCTTCTAATTGCATAAAATGTGATATAACCACACGTTTTCTTGTAAGCTACAAAATGTTCTTATTTCATGCTTTTAACTGAGTAGTCAGTATAAGTAAAAAGTTATTTGATGGGTGAATATACATACATATCCTAATTTCCTGTTTTTAAAAAGATACAATTCTGCTACAGCTAAAAAAGGGCGTGCGTTCATTAAGCGGGCTGTAAAAGTTGTTGTGTCCAAATCGTAGACATAAACGTAAGACAAAAAAATCTTCCGTAACACCAAACACGCCATTGTAAATTAGAGCTCCATTATAAGGAGTGTATTTACTAGCCGTACGCTGTATACGTATTAGTACAATTGGACCTTGAAGTCTCCTAAACAACAAAATAGCCTAAAATGGTTTTAAAAACATATAAGTCAATACTTGCATTAAATCAATTAAAATATTTTTTGAAAGTGCAGCGCTACTTCGTTGCTCATTTTTTATTTTGAGGGCCGGGTTGTTGATTATTGTTGGACTCAAGAATATTGTTGACGGCGTCAGCCATTTGTTGCACAAATGGATCTTCCAAGCAAGAAGTGTGATTGCCGGACACGTAGTGAAGGGACATATGATTGACACACAACTACATTCAAACAATATTTAATTGGTATACATTATTTTTTTAATTTAATTATTTAACTTGATTCTTTTTTTAAAAACGAACTGTACCTTTTGAAAGTAGTAGTCCGGAGATGGGTCAAATTCCTGCAATAAAGAGCCCTGGGCTACAATGTAATGAACTTTGACCTCCAAGCCCGGGGAAGGTTTGTATTCGAGCATCAATATCATCGCTGTCACTGCGCGGTCCCATGTTTTTCTTAATTCCTCGTTTGGACTTTTTGAATGGACATCAAAAATGTTAAGAGCAAATGGAACCAGCTTATCCGTGTCTGTTTTTTCGAGTACTTCCAGGTACCTCTTCAAAATGATAAAATATGTAATTTGTAAGTAAAGTGTTAACTAAATGAAAATGCGTGAAAAAGGGAAACTTTCTAAAAAAAACAAAACAATTCAACCTTTTTCTCCTCATCGGAAAAATTCAAGAGATACTGTAGAATACTAAGAATAAGTTCAGCTAACTGCCTCAACTTCAACTGCGTTTTGGCCATATTAAGGTAGCCATCAACAAGGATTACGTTTTCAACCTGCGCAATGTTTATATCGTCAATCATTATTAATACTGTAACGATTTCAAACGTACAACGAATGGGTTGATAAACTTAAAGAAAGAATGGCAGAATCACTTCTATGAAGTTATGAGTACGAATCCCATTCAGTATATTTATTAATCTGATGAGAATCAATTTTACACAGTCACAATAAATAAATTAATTACAATTCACAGCAGTAGCAGAGAAGAACGAGAGTTACTTTGATTTACCCGTGGGTGGAGTTTTAGTTATACCATCAGCTTATTTGTTCAAAATCAGTAACTTCAATCATGCCCTTGAATCCCACCTAGCGTAGTAATAGCTTTTACTAAAGTGTCAGTGTTAAGTTTTGAGTGAGTAATTGAGATTAAGCTAGCCACGTGGCTCTACCATAAGAAAAGCATTGAGCGTCCATTTGTAGCCGGTTGAAGTTGGATCCTTGGAAGGAATCTCTAGCCTCTATTAATACCTCTAATATGTACCTACCGAGCTGCCGTTGGTCGTGTCCCTCGCTAAACCTCATGGCTCGTGGACTTAATCAGAACAGGCTTTCGAGACGAATTTGAAAGGATTCTGGACTGGATGACTTTCAAATTCCTTAATGATTAATGATTATTAGCCTCAAAGCCCTTAAAAAGGCAATTTAAATTTAACCAATAATTAAAATCTGAAATACCTACTAATCCATTATCCATTGCGTATTATGAAGATGAAATCTGGCTCAATGAATTAAGTTGATTCCCTAAAATAGAAAAATGTTATTGCGGTTGTATGTATCCCTCCTCTCTTTTTGTTTTTGTTTGAAATTTTGAACGAGTCATCTTAAAATCTTCAATCGAGTCACTACAAGTTCCAGTCGACACAGTTGCCGTCATCTTACTTACCACTTACCCAGCCACCGCCTTTCCCCCCACTGCTTTCCTAAAATTACCTTTTTTGGAAAATCATCGCATCGTATCTCGTCTCATAGTTTTTATCATTTGTAATTTTCTCCCTAAATATTGTGTGAGACACCTCTTAATTACTGACTGAATGTTAAATCTTAGCTGACTGTAGTGTATGTTTGTAATTACTAGCCCGTAATAATAGTATGTCCTTTTTTTGAAACTTTTTTGGACAACCCATTGGCATTATGTAACTATCACACACTTGCATGTGCTGTGGTAGTACCCCATTCGATTTCCTTATTTTTATTCGTTATTAATTATTGTATTCTAGGTTGGGCGTCAGATTTTGATTTATTAAGGCGCGCGTCCGGCGGCAATGCTGCTGTGGATGTGTGCTTGTAAACGACTGAACCTAACTCGTTTTAGGTTCAGGTTCAGGTTTTATTTTAAAATGTGTTATACCCGTCACGCACTACAATCTACGGAGGAAAATTACGTAAATTCTCTTGTTGAGTCAAACGTTCCGCACTGCTTT
>JAQFZC010002275.1:0-23970 GCA_034695205.1 Dicyrtoma fusca | reverse complement strand
AAGCTAATATGAAACTGCCGGAAAACGGTAATGAAGATCATCAGCGGAAAATATCGATATATATATCCTGTTTAATGTCTGCACTTGCGAGTTGTAGCAGAGTTCCTAAGCCAAATGCCATTAGGCCAGCACGTGAAAGAATTTTTTTCATTAATTATCATCGTGCTAAAATAGGATAAACTCCAAGGAGCTTTTTGCATCGTTCGCATAAAAGCGTCAGAACTGGGACGAAAGTTCTAGAATTATTCCTTTTTATTTCGTGACCTATAATCTGTAATTATATCCACATTTAAGCTTTTCCCCAGCCTTCACCATTCACGAGTACTATGTACATCCACCCACGTCCAGCGTACCGGTGCGTTCCAACTGGAGACTAATGTGATACGAATTAATGGAGTTTTATCATGTGAAGGTGAGGAATCCAAGTAAATCCACGTAACCTAATGGAACCAAAGCTAGACTACGATACTATTACCAAAAATAGCATGTGGAAGGCAACTACCAAAAATTGCCACCGGAAATGATATGACCATCACCATTACACTAAAGACATTCCAGGAGTACATCCTGAAAAGCATGTAAAGCTACATCCAACAAAACTAAACAGTATTTTTTTGTCATCATGTTACGTGAAGACTGTATATCAGAATCAAGTATTGAAGCGTGATAGCAAGCCATTTCATTACAAGATGAACCATAAGGGTAGGTTGCTTCCCATAAATCTACGAAAAGTTTTCCATGAACTCCGCTCTTTGTCATGTTATATATTACGTTTAGCAATCGAATCTATCAATTTTTAATCCTCTGCTCCTTCACCATCGCACGTCTTCAATATTCCAGCAATATTGAAAAGACAAAACCTAAGCCGACAGCTCCGCTCCTGCCCAACAAAAACAAATACTGACACTTGGCCCCACCCTGTCATCAACGCCGCTTCGATTCCCAATACTGAAATGAGCATCATCGGGTCCTGGAATGTTGATTAAAAGAATAGAAAAGAAATTCAATTGAATTTTATGAAGCCTTTGATCCCAGTACCAACTCTTGAGATTAAATTTCGACCCTCAACTTTCATTTGATTGGTGTCGAAGATGTTTCGGTCCGTACTGAATATGAAACTGATTGCCAGTACCAAGAATACTAGGTAAGTAAGCACCTTTGCACTGCACCCCGTAGGAGAAATTTCATGAAGTATGTATGGTCCTACAGGAAATTAGAAAATTGCAAGAAGATGAACTCCGATGACCTTTTAACTTGAGCACCTTTTGACTTTCGGACACGCCTTAGAAATTGCACGAGTGAGGCAGTGATATTATGAACCTTGCACTAGTGCTATTTAGATCTGGAATAAATAACTCCACATATTATGTAGTAGCATTGGAAGCAAACGGCAAAGTCACTGCGCGACACTGACATCGTATTGTATACACACGCTCCATTTTATTTATGATCTTTAAGAAGTAAAGTTTTATCGCTCTATAAACTAGAATAAATCACAATAGTTATTATATTTACAAATTAATAACAACAATATAATTGATCACACGAATACACACATCCTACAAATATCAACGAAGAACAACAATGTCAGGAAAAAGTCATCTCACGAGCTTTAAGCCCTTGCAATTACCAGTGTATTCATAGAAAAAAGAGATATAAGCATACTTATTTCATCTTAATCTACGTGAATCGGTTTTTACTTGAAAAAAAAATCAAACCAATCACAAAGCTCCGAGATTCCAAACTACATACTAATTAAATTAGTAGCTGCAATTACTTTTAGCTATTGTTCATGCAGAGGAATTTTCGTCATTGACATGAGTCACACTTACGCCGTATCATCACTGATCTTAAATACTGCATCCTTAGATACAGCCAGCTCTTTAACGATTTTATAAACTTTTATTGAATGTAGATATATTAGATACCAGTATGAGAACTAAGTTTAAAAACAAAAAAACTTTCAAAGACTCTGCAGTCGTGTACGTTCACCGAGAACCCTTACAAAATGTGTTTGAATGGCACTATTTCAAACTTGAAATCTTACCACACAAGAGAACTTTAGCAACTTTTTTTGTAGTACAAGAAACATTGAAGTCAAAGCCCAACTAAAATTTCCAAGAAATTGCTAAAAAAAAGTGCAAGATTTGCACTACGGAAAAAGTAGAGCACGAACATGCACGGAGCAATTTTGTTCTAACATCTCCAGAAATCCTATCTCTAGGAAGCAAGAATAGAGAACTCTGACAACGCCAGTGTAATATCAATCATTAATCAATTTAGGCTCAAAAAATAAACAACGCGTTTGCGTGTATTATAATTCATGTACAAAATATAAAATAAGAAATAAAACAATAATAATGAAGATTCAAATTTTTAATTCCATTCAATTAGCTGTGTGTGTTGTTCTTTTCAAAATTTATGAATTTCGAACAGACTGGCGCACAGCCTCATGATGTTCCAGGATTTCATTTACACTCACAGGTTTCTTGTTGTATTTCTTGAAAAGCAGCCCTTCAAAGGACGAGATGATACTTGGATGAAATGGACGCTCCTTGATAGCATTGATAAAGCCCGACAAGTCCGAAAACGTAGCTGTGTCCACAAAATCACCTCCGTCAGCAGGCAATTCCAGTGAGGCAGACTGAATCAAGCCTTTCTTAACTTCAAGACTAAGTTGCATATTGACTGGCTCTAGAGTGCTCATATCCTGTCCAAGAAGATACTCCTTCCGAAGGCCAAATTCAGGAGTTTTCCCAAAGTTCCATGACCAACTCTTTAACTCCGACTTGATTGTATCCAATCCAGGAAACCATTCGTTAGTTGGATTGATCATTTGAAATCCACGTTGTTTTTCAATCGTCTCAGCTCCTCCGTCGTTTCCATCCGGTTTCGTGCGAAGGAATTCGTATCCAATAGACGACAAGACTTTTTCTACAGAAGCTCCGTTGTTCACCTCCTTCACATTCTGAACGGGCGATTTGATGCTCTTCGTGGCTCGAGAGTCCATACCTTCCTGTATGATTAAACAAACAAAAAAAACCCTCTGTTTACTTCCAAGGTTTGATCATAGCATAGGAGCAATAAGAAAATAAGACAACGAAGATCAACTTAAACTAGGTAGTCGTCTCCATCCCTACAAAATTCGTCGACAATCTTCAACGTATGCAGCGAAAAATCAATAGAGTACTTTAGAAACTCGTTTTTGGGTATGAATATTTTTAGCCTTGACCAAAACTCTCCAGAAGGAGTTGTTACAATAATAAGCTCATTCCATTGCATTACCGAAGATACATATATCTTGTTGTATAGCGAAACGAGTCTTAATGAAGCTGATAATATGTTGTGTTTAGGCTACAAAAGTTCTTTCTGGTCTACCAATACTTATCCGCCATAACAGAGAGACACAGCAACACACTCAAATGTAATATGACAATGTACACGTACACAAATACTTCTCCACAAATTAATGCAGTCACATTAAATTCCTGTGTAGATTCTGACAAGTAAAAAAAATAGCTACTTAGTTTATTTCGCTCACGGTCCTTCATAGAATCCATCCTTAGAATAAACAGTGCTGTTCTAAGCAACTGTACGCGACAAACATTTATGTAACAACAAATATCTGTACTCAAACGCGAATACTACTACCCAGGATACTGCATGTTCCTACAGTGTGATTACCTAGGTAAACTAAATTGCACTCGCAGTATGAACATCACATTCCCTTAACAGCAATGAAACCACGGTCCTCTCATGGTCTAATAAGTTTGCAAAACTTATACAAAACAGGTGCATTACATCTTTCTATTCTACTAAACTAGTAGTACGAAAATAATTGTTGACGCCACTGCCATTATCTGAATACACTATCAAGCCCAATCATAAGAAAAAGGCAGCATCAATCAGAAAATTCTCTACCTTCTTAGTGAGCAATATGGAATAAAAGACCGTCAACATGGCCACGACGAAAATCTTAGTTCATTACAACTCTCGCATACTACTATTCATATCGCATTGCTATAATATGCAAGAAATCTCTGAACAAGAACGCGTGAAGCTTGCTTTCAATCGAAAGTTAGCGTGCCCTCTAAGATGCAATGCTTACTAAATTATGACCAAGGGTCTAAATAGTTAAACTAGGTAATACAATTATTTAATAAAAATAAATTTAGCTTAGTGATTATGTGAAGTGTTCACTTACGGTATCTGGATTGAGCAGTTTCGACAGCTTCTTAAGGTCGGTGTCAACCAACACCGTGCAGTGGTGATAAGCATTTTTACCCAGTTTTGACGCTGTTCCGGAAATCTGAAACGACAATACATAAATAACTTCATTAGATCTAAGAGCCAAGATATTTTAAAATTAACTTCATTACTGTTACATGTACATACAAACATAGGCTATACCAAATCATCCAAAACCGATACCAGTGGCGCTGGCTGTCTTTCTGTACTTTTCCCACAAGAGAATGGGTTCAGTTCCCCTATTTCTAAGATAATTATAACGTCGAAAAGTGACACGTTACTAGAACGTGATCCTGTCAATAAGCAGGACCCGCACCGCCACCGGCTAAATCATTTTTCATCTAATGATATTTAATATCAAAGCAGACACTGACTTGGATTTACTTTTTTATTCCATACGCATACATACCTACATACATAATAGGTATGTACAGTTTAGAATACAAAAAGATTGCAAGGAAAACCACTATCAACTATCGTGCATCCTTACATAGGTACATGCACTGCAAATGTCATACCATTACAAGTGTGTACATACCCTCCAAGTATCCATAATGCAATACGGAATCATTGAAGCTTCGTATTTATTATGTGCAAACAGTGCAAAGCAATCAGCCTGCAGATATATTTCATACGAGTTTATTACAAAAAAAGCAACGTACCTTATAACCGTTCAAGTTGACATCAAGCCTGGGTGAGATTTCTGCATCAAGCCCGAACTGTCTCTTTAGAGCTCGACAGATGACTTCGAGATTGGACTTCCTGTCGTAGTCATTCCGGGGTGTAAAGAACGTGCAGTTCAAGTTTCCCTTATCATGATAGACACAACCACCTCCTGAATTTCGTCTTGCAATGCTCACATCATTCTCCTCCGCCACATCAACGTCAACTTCGCTCCATGGATTCTGATGCCTTCCAATGACAACGGACGGGTCATTTCGCCAAAGAAGTAAAACTCGATGTTTATTGAAGTCAAAGTTACGGTACATCCAATCCTCTAGAGCCAAATTCGTGTGGATATCAGAGGACTGTGAGATGAAAACAGATTTTTCTGGCTCAATGTGCCCCTTCGAATCCCCCTGAGATGTTGCAATGGCCGGGTAGAATCGAATTCCACCTTCACCTCTCAACGATGTGATTCCGAGTCGCAAATTCTGTAGAATGGGACTACTACCCGAAGCAGATTTTCGGAGAATCGCTTGCATTGTTATGCTTGCTTTAAGTCGATAGCTTTCAAGTGAATTGAGTTGGATTTTGGAACTGCAAGGTTTTTTGCACGCAGCTCGTGATAGAAGTTAGGGGTTCTTTGAAGTTAATTGATTAATTATTCTCTCAGTCTTTGTTTAATTTGTGAAAGACGTATTTGTAATAGTATAGAGTTTTTTGTTTTTTAATTCTAGTAAACTATAATACCGGAGGGCTCACTTCTTCTAAATAGTTATGTTCAGATAATGTAACTACAAACAGCACACGTCAACGCTGGTTACAACCGTTCAAGTAGGTAAATTATTTACAGTAAGTAATCAGTACTTTATGCGTTAAATAATACGAATGAGATTCTTTCGGGCTAGTAATTTGAAAATGTTTTCTTATGGTTCGGGGGTTAAAAACAGTAATCAGAAAATGAAAGATAGACCAAATAACTATGAAGGGCCACGGTGAGATGTAACCACTTGAATGTATGATGCAGTTGGCAAGCACGGACACGAATTTTCAAGCAGTCAACAAAGCCCGAAGAGTATGTAGAATAATCGCACGATTTGTCCATTTGATTAAAAAATATATCAGTTCAGTGTAAAATCACAAAGACCTTTTTTCTCATAATAACACTACGTTGACGAGAAGGAGAAAAAGGGCCTAATACGCCTTGGTAAATAGAATGCACCCGTCCCTTGTTTCCAACCAATCCCAACTCAGAACAGCTTAATATATTGTTTACGATCAATGTTTTCAATTTGACCAGACTTTTAGGCTCCCCTGAGAACACTTCTAGTAGTATCAGATATCTATTGGAAAATTTTAGAGTTCACGTTGACCGGTTCTGTTAATAATTGCCCCTTAGGCTGAAGGATTCTTCCAACTTTACACAAGTCTGAAAACTGAGTGATCTTGACGCAAGGAACTTTGTTCTTACTTCGGCTGTCTCCGCTTTATGAGCTCCTAGAGTTGACTCCAATCCCTACAAGTGATTAGTAGCAAATTTAGCAGTTGGACTTTGATCCACAAAGTCTGCGATTACAGCTAGGTACCTACACTGTCTGCCTACCAACAGTGACAGATATCAGTATGAATGTAAAGATGTCTATGTCTACTGATATCGAGGAAGTTGAACGATAGCTTTTATTTATTATTAGTGTTCCGTATTGGATTCCAGCTTGTCTACGTATTACAAAAATAAAAGAGTCAATTCGGTAAGAAATTTCTATACTTTTACCTTCAACCGCGGTACAAACAATGAATGTGAGTATATGATTCTCAAAGGGTTGACTCTGTAGTTATCTTCATGCCCAGTCATATTTCCTCTCCTTCACATACAGTTTTTTTTGCTACCACTCTCTGATCACTTGGCAGACACGTGAAATAAGCGTGGACGCAGAATGCTATCCTTACAAAAGTAGACACAAAGTTCACAAGTACCGTGGTGTAGAGAAGCGAGTGGATTTGCCTGCTTTCTGCTTTGGGCTTACAGTGCATATTATTATCATAGTGGTTTGGTCGTGTATGTAATTGACTGCAAAGGAACGAAGGACTGATATGCTTTGTAGGTCATACTGTCTGCAACTTTTGCATTACCCCTGAGGCACTGTTGGCTGTTGGAACGGAACAACTTCAGAGTCAAGCTAGAACCATGCCACACAGATACGCCTCCATGGATTGTCCAATAATTAGACAAACTCAAGACCGATTAAAATTCACAGACGGTTTAATATCCAATAATATTAGACAAAAATGCCCTGTACCTAAATCAAGTCAACCCCTCCTTTTTAAACTGGATTTCATCTCACTGACAGTGAGCTATTCAGTTTACTGGTATTTTTTCGTTTCTTTTTTAACCCACCACGCACTGTGCAAATTTTATACATGTAATACATATATTATGTATACAGATACAAGTAATATTCAAAACAACAACAGGTCTGGATTTTGTAATGTTAAGTTATGCAATGTATTGTGATACAAATACATATGAGAAAATAAAAACGCATTAAACCCGTAGTTTGTATAATATGAACTAACTGGAGATGCATAAAGTACTATCTGTAGGTATTTATAACCAGGCATACAGATACATGCAATTATGCGCCTTTGTTTAACTAATTTTACGTAATTGTGTACGCCTCTTTATGCAAATTAAGTATTTGGCATTCAAGGCCGTCCTGGAAGATCACATAAGGTCATATGAATTTTATTGCTGGTAACATAAACATCTCCCTGCTGTTGGAAAAACTCTCGGTGCAAAAGTGGGAAGGTCCATAATACAAAAGTATGCATTACCGTTTATATCGCCGTCAAGGATTTTACTAAAACATACAGATAGATATGTACATATGCATGGAATAATTACTCTATTATGTACAACCTACCTTCCAACTGCAATCGCAAGTCGTTTGCAAATTATTGCTGACTGAAAATGCTTTTCAAACAGAAATGAGCTATAGCCCTTTCAAATTAATTTTTATTATCACTGCATGTTCCCTGTACTTACTCTGACTGGAGGGGTGCCCAAAGAAAATTATCGATTATCGGGAAGAACTTTCGCAATATTAAGCAGTAGCTGCAGTTTAGATATAAGCTATTAAGCTAGTAAATGGGTTATCTTGCTGTCTAGCCTTGGACTAAGAACTAGAGGATAAAACACACAAAATGTTCGATGTGCGTTGTACTAGGTATGTTTGAATAAAAAATGTAGCGAAATAAAACACGTAAGTACATATAATGTAAGAATTTAATTACGCCGTATTAGGACAGGATTAATATTAGCGAGCTGGTGTTGACATGAATTTAGTTAATTACCTACGCATTTAAATTTTAAGAGAATGCGCATGGCTTGCATGTGCATGGAACACTAGAATACCCATTCCAAACTAAATACATAAAAAAATAAGCCAATTGTGACTTTATTACCGACAAACAGTAATTTTCAATTCTGTACCTAACATAAGTTTAGGAAAATTTATTTTGTGTTTCAAATATAAAATATGTACCTATTTTCGTTTACTAGAATATGTACATCCATTTCGGAATTCTCTGGAAATGTACCGCAAGTATTTATTCCTTTAGACAACAATAATAAGAGTAGTAACTACAAAGAACAATTTTGTAAGCTGAAGTAAACAGTATCCATGTTACCAGAAGAAACTGTTTTTTACATTACTACCTAAACCTCAAAACAAAGTTTACGTTAGGGTGGATCAGGGTAACTGATAGACTTTCGCACCTTTGTTTCATTGACAAGTGAAACTGTAAAACTATTTATTTTGAAGGCAAATTACACCACTCCCAAATTATGCTACAAAAATTTCTACCCTTTACCCTTGTACCTTCTTATAGTTTTGAAATTTATCTGCAACTGACATAATAAATTGTTTAGAAATTCGAGTATTTCAAAATCGTGTCATCAAAGGCTATTGTTAAGGCGGATTTTAAAACTATATGCATGATAGTTCTTTTGTAAAGTTTTATTAAAACGTCTACTTTAGCCTAATTAATGGGGATGACTTGAATTTGAAGATACTTAAACTTTACAACACCTCCCCCCACCGTCACCGTCCCACCTCCCACGACCCCACCACAAAGGAATTAGTTTTAAAACTACCTAGGGTGACGATTTACAGGCCTTTTATAATACTTCATTAGCTGTATTCTATAAATGACCGAAACTGACACAAATACATGCAAAGGACATCCTAAAGATTAGTGCTTGTATTAACGACTCCTTAAATTCGTATCATGATGATATACCAATGTTAGTGCATCAGCAAATCTAACTAGTGGATGTTGGGTGTAAAAGAATTGTCTTTGACTTTTTAAGGCTTGCGTGGAAAGAAATTTCTGAATTATTAGTGTTTTTGTTCACGCAGTCAAAGGTGATGTAGGGTAAGTGTGCGTAATTGTGATAAAGACTTAATGGTGATAATCTCTTAATAGAGATTGGTTTTCAAACCGATCACGCTTTAATTTCACAACGATTTTCAATCTTCTCAACGGCTGATTGTATCCAAAATAAAATAGGCAGATGGTTCCATCGAATTTTCCTAATTAAAATGATGAATTATCACAATTAAGTCTTTATCACAATTACGTACACCTACCCTACGCAAAAACGCCTTAATCACAATAACCGTTTTTACATCAAAATACAAGCAAAATAAATTTATTTCTTCTAAAACAATAAAAACATTGAACAATAGTCCCAGCTGATGCTCAACCTTTTGGAAGTTTTCACAAACTGTTGCTTCTTAAAAACTAAAGGTCAAAAGTTCATAGTATTTAGCACTAGCGATTCCCAATACCTAATACTCATAACTTTAAATAAATTTTAAAGCTGTACCTAAAACACCCGTTACAAAAATAAACATTTCGAACTGAAGGACAAAAATTCAAGTTCAAGCTTCACTGATCACTGATGATTGACAATATTTGGTTCATCTTCTGATTTAATCGTAGTTTAACCAAATCATTTGTCATTTGGGAATTGGACCCACGGTGACGGTGACAGTTGACGGTTGAACGTATTGTCAAATTTTTTCGAAATGGGCACGGAGGAGGCGTTCCCAAATTTTAAATGCTCCATAGAGCATGGAGTATAGGGCTCACGAACCAATGGGAGCTGGTCAAAAGAGATTTGGGAACGCTTCCTCCGTGTCCATTTCGAAAAAATTTGACAATACACTATCAACTACATATAAATGGTACTTCAAAATAAACTATAGTATAGTTCCAAAAACATTTCTTATTCTATCCCTACGCTTTTTAAAATTGTACCCGACCGTGGGCATGACATCACAATTACCCTGCCTGATCCACCGTAATTATCACTTAGATATCATGTCATACAATGAATTATGAATTATCTAATAGAACAAATGATGAATGATGTTAACAACACGACAAACTGCCTACACAAAACGTTCAACGTTTGAGTTGGGTAAGTTGTACGTGTAACAAGACATAAAAAATAAAGGTTTATTCTTACCTACAAAAAGTTGCCGGTTCGTCCTTGGATTGCAGATTTGGAAAGTAAGAATGACACCAATTGACAAATTGGCTATTCCAAAATTATGGAGAAAGTACGCAATTCTTTTATTTATGATGTTAGCACACAGGAAGTACACACGTAATTGTGAAATAATGGCGATTACACACAACAATCTAAATTTTGAGACAAGTTGCAACTTGCGAAGTTAAACGCGACGTAACAAAAGACACGTTGTTACAGACTTTGTTGAATTAATCAATTTTAAGGATTTTTTTAGTTTTGATCAATTACACATGAGAAAAGCGACTATTTGCACACGACGAATTTCCCTCAATTATTTTTGAATTTAGCAAGCTAGTCAACTAAACGGAAATTAGATGGCGCACAGGGATTGCTAGCAATGTCAGTGCTGGAGTAATGGGATTCAGTGCTGCCCTACTAGTCTAGTCTAACTTGACTAGATGACTATGACTTGACTAGACTTTTCAGCTTTTTTCGACCGCTTGACTTGATTAGACTAGACTAGCTGACTCTTTCAAAACTTGTGACTTGACTTGACTAGACTAGCAAAAGGCCCAGAAAAAAATGACTAGACTAGACTAGAGTAGCCACGATTCTTCCCATGTTAAGGGATAGCTGACTAGTTGACTACACTATACTTGACTAGGGTAGATTTTGTGTTGACTAGACTAGACTAGACAGAGCTCGAAAACAGTGTGCTTTGACTAGACTAGACTAGACAAGCTGCCTTTCATTTTGGACGTGACTAGACTTGACTAGACTAGCAAAAATTTTGGGCAGCACTGATGGGATTATTGGGATTCTGGTATTTTCCGGGAATATTTTGAATAAACGTGGTTTTTTTGCATCTGCCTTCTGCCGTTGCCGTTAGTGCCTATCTACTACTGTTTTTGTGTGCTTTTTCACCAATTTTTGTCGCGACCTAATTACAATTAAATTCTTACTGACAACTACTGTTGTTGGAATTTTAGCTTCGTGTAGATTGTTGCTCTATGTAATTGCCAGTTTTTAATTTGTTAGTCAACCATGAGCTCAGACGAAGGTCGCCGTTTCTGTTTTATTTGTGGAAACCCTCCCGAACGTGGCCTGGACCAAACGGAAATAATCAATGTTTTGACAACATATTTCGAAAAAATCATGGTTGATGTGAAACGAACGGATAATAGTAAGCACAGTCTGTGCGAAGAGTGCTTTGAGAAATTAGAAGAGTTAAATGACACGCACGCGGCGAGAGAAAAACTGAAGACTAGAATTAGGAGAGATCACAAACAATTGATAAAAGTCACTTTGGAAGGAGTGCAGAAACGAAAAAAAGCTAACATGCCCTTCCTTGGAGTTCATTCAAAGATTCAAGGTACTTTTATACCGTTGTTGCTATTATTGTTATGTATTTATCAATATTATTATAAACTCTTTCCAAGTTGACTTAACTAATCGAATCGTAAGGGAAGGGCTAAGTCGATTAGACTTTTTTTTATTGAACTGGTTAGTCAATTAACGTATGCGGTAAAAATGTACTAGGGAAAAATAATGAAATTAGTTCTTGTTTGTCCTTTCAGCATCGCCCCACATGGATGGCATGAATTCTGAGTGAAATAAGCAGTAAAAATAGTCTTCAAAGGGTTGCCGATTGACTTGAAGTTTGTTATTTGTCTCATCACTCATCGCTTCTAGGAAGTTTCGAAATCCTTCAGTGGCTTCAAATTTTAAATGCGGATATTTATATTACAAGCAGTAAACTACATAAAACTCACTTGAAGCGCAAACGGAGTAACTTTATTTTAAATGAAACCTAAACGACTGTCGTTTCCTCTTTGAATATTTGTTTTGTTGGGTAGTACCTTCAATTTCTTGTAACTATTTCTGAACTGGCAATTTTCGCTAAATGTTCGTGTTTATCTTAAAGTATAATCTGAAATTCCTGTCCCACTGATAGTCTTACTAATTATGAATGGAAATCTCATGCAAATGATGTAATACGAGCGCGAGGTATACTAATTCTGCTTAAGTTTGAAATGACTGATTAACTTAAATATAAATTAACTTTTAATAATAATTATGTTGTAAGTAGCAATATTCGTTTTGTAGATAGAAAAAAAAGGTAAACATGTAATGTAAGTACATATTTATCGGCAAAATCCTTTTTTACATATTTTTTACTCAAAAAAAAGTATTGAATCATTTTTGTGCTGCTTCAGCGTATTTTAATTTTTCTTTGTTACATTATACTTTTCACATACCTAAGTACATAAATGGTTTGTCTTCCATCCATTACTCGATGCCACTCGATGGTGTTTGTGTAAAGTTTATTATAATTATGAGAAATATATTATAGAACTTTATGCAACAGGTATATAACTATTTATTGAAACCTACTCTTACTACTACACTTTAAGTATCAGATTTGTTAACTCATCTGCCTCAAGCGTCTTTTGTTTATTTAATTAGAGATTAATATTGTTAGTGCTAAATCATCATGTGCTACGAAAGACTGCAAGGACGTACTATGTAGTATGTATGAGTTGCGGTTTGTACATAAAACACCAATCTTTCTATGTGCTACCGTTAACAACAAATTGATAATTTGTTTTTTATTTTCTGATGTAATTGTGTGATTTAAATAAATTAATCGCTAAGAGGAACTCGGCTCTTAGATTTAATCCGGTTTCGATACATTATATAATATTAACAGATAGTATGGATCAGATACTCTTGCAACCCTGGTGATCCCTTCTACCTTGAAGATATTTCTGCACGCTTTTTATAGGCATAAATTTTAAACTAACTTGTTAAGTGGTGTATTCTCCCTTTGACACGCCTTACAAAATTACATTTAATTAATATTGACACACTGCTAATAGCTCGTGCAGTTATCAGATGCTTGACTTTGTGTATCTTCCGATGTCGCCGGAGTCATGTTAAACTCTTTAAATAACTCCGTCAAGATGACAAGGTTTAAAGGGTAAAATCATGTAATGCTACTGAATTTAAATGGACTCATACATTGGCTGAAATTCAGACCGCCAAGAAAATAAGGTACTAATATCGTTTAGTATTTAAGACAGTTTAGCCTGCAATAATCTTTGCTTTTTTATTGGTTCAAGATAAAGCTAAGAATAAGAAGTGATCACAGATTTTTACGTGGCTGTCATGCACTTAATTCATTTCATTTCATGTACTTCACACTACATAGAATCATGAGATAATGCATGCGTGTGTGTGGATGAAAAGTATCAAGATTTATAATTGAAGTCCATTTAGCTGGGAGCGGGACGCTTATTGAAGATGATTAAGGGAGTACTTACACGATAATAATCACTCGTCAGTAGTACGTAATCTTCTGTAACAACAGTAAGCATTAAACACACGTAACAGTGAACTACACAATATTATCTGCCAACCTCTTAGTGTACATATTCTGCGAAGCATGCTCACAATTACAGATACAGTAGTTCATGTTCTTCTGAATTGACCTGTCCCATGATCCAAATCTAGAATATATAGGCATGGAGTGATGTGATGAGTAATCGCATTAGTTTATAGATCTATTAATATAGGTACTTCTGTTCATATGCCTACTAGTATATTAATCATATATAGCTCAGTCACAGACATACTAATTTTTGCCACCCACTATATTATTGAAAGAAACATCTTATACACAAACTGATTTACAGCTACTGCACTTGTTTCATTTCCCGATACAAGATTTCAGTCAGTAGGTGACTGTTTGTTGTGAATCATTAGAATCTTGATCTTGCCCTCGTTTACAGGATCGGGACTTTAAGATTCAACCGAGTTATTTTTTACTTACGTTTGTTTTGTTCTGTTTGTGAACAAGTAATTCCTTTTCAGAAGTAATAAATTGAATCATCTTGCAGTATCCAGTTCAGTTTGATTGATAATATTTTTTAACTAAATATTTCGAAGCCATGAATTTGCATGTGCTCACAAAACAATGGAAACTAATAATTTCTTTATGGACGCCGATTCTACTAATAGCAATTCCATATTTCTGGCAGGGTCACACCGGAAAGGTACAGCCCACATATATTACTCTAACTAACTCCTTAAAATTCATTTATAAAGTCAACTAACAATTATTCCATCCGCAATTCGTTAAACATATTTTATCCATCAAAATGAATAAATAAAACGTTTCTGTATTTCGGTGCAACATCCCTTCTACAAAATCTTGATATCTATCTGTATAGTTTAACCATATTTTTGTTAATGTGTAAATGTCCAGTTGGTTTTGATTTTGAACAAAGTAACCCACTTCCATCGTCCAACAGCTAATTGGGTATCGTTTTGTTTGCGTTTAATTAGGAGCCCTATGCAGCGTACGTGATTGCTTTAATGGCTATCTATTGGATGACAGAGTGCATTCCGCTGGCAGTAACATCTTTCCTTCCAGTTCTGCTTTTCCCTCTTTTTGGAATTCTTAGTTCGAGTATGTCCGATTCTTTGCAGTTTTCAACCATTAGATTTGAAGTTTATTAATTTTCTGGATGTACAAGGTATTCAACGAGTGAATTTTTTCCAGATCAAGTAGCAAATGTGTACTTGAAGGATTCCATTTTATTTCTGTTGGGTGGAGTTATAATTGCTCTCGCAGTTGAATACAGTAACTTGCACACCAGGATTGCTATTCGAGTCATACTTCTTGTTGGAGCTAAAATACCACGGTAAAAGTCAACGTTAACGAAATCTTTGTAAAATAAATTGATTATTGGAATATTATTCACTATCTATTGACTTTAATACTGCGCTAGACTTCTGTTGGGCATTATGATGACTACAATGTTTTTATCCATGTGGATGAACAATACCTCGACCACTGCCATGATGGTGCCAATAGTCACTGCAATACTTCTACAGCTACGAAATGTAATTTTATGCCTGAAATATTTTCTTGTATCGATTACGATCGCTTTATCTGTTTTAATTTGTGTACATTATTAAAATATTTGCATTTACACAAATGTGAAATGTCATGTTATTACTGGGGATATAATGCTAACTTCATCAATGAATTCTGTCAGGAAATTCTACTACATTCTAAGAGCTCCGACGCGAGTAAGAATGAAGTTCCTACCTTGCCCACTCCTACATCCGATATTACAGAAATGTGTAATCTAAAACGAACTGGAGGTCAACCTATATCACACAGCGGAAGTCCATCGGAAGTTCAAAATAGTATAGAAAAAGAATTGAACGTAAAGATTAAGAATCTTCGTATTATGTTTCTGTTGGCCATTGCCTATGCCTCAAACATCGGAGGGACCGGTGTCATAACAGGCAGTGCAACGAACATTGTAATTACCTTTAACATTTCGTAATCACATTAACGAATCAAATAAATGTGCGTACATATCTAAAGAAAATAATTTCTATTCTTTTCTTTGTTGGGATATTTTATTATAGGTGGCTTTGGATCTTATCCGCAAAGACGCGTAATGATTATTTTAAAATATTTACATAATAATATCTAGAATTGTATGGATCACGCATCAAAATACGTAATTTGTACGCTCTAACCTATGCATGTTTATATCTCAAAGATGCTTATCTTGTCCTTATTTGAAAGTCTTGCGAAACTTTATATTTCTTCGAATATATTTTAGGGATCAAGCATTCTGCCCAGAAAATTGTAAAAAGTTCCTAAATATCAGTTTCTTGGATTGGATGATGTTCAATTTTCCACCCATGGTTTTAAACACAATCGTTTGCTGGATTTACCTTCAATTTCATTTTATCGGTATTCCATCATCTTGGAAATTCTGGCAATCAACGCAGAAAAAAGCGTTGGATAAAACTATGGCTAAAATGGATGATGCTGTGGGGGAAAGTGTGTCCAAAACCTTGCGGAAAAAATACGATGAGCTGGGACCAATTTCTCTTCATGAGATCGGTGTTGCATTGACCTTTGCTATTACAATTGCACTTTGGATTTTCAAAGATCCTCAGTTCATGCCTGGCTGGGACGCGCTTCCTATTTTTCGAAAAATGACCTCAGGAAAAAGTTTTATTAAAGAATGCACACCCACGCTACTAATGTGTGTTTTTTTGTTCATGGTACCAAAAGAGCGAATTTACTATACCACATTCTTCCAAGGAGGTTAATTTAATTACTAACTAGTTTTTAACTATACTTCATTACTATTTTTTTTTAAACTTTGAATTCCAATTATTTCGGCGCTTTATGACGGTACAAGCTTGTTGTTTCTCTCCAAAAGGTTTCAAAAAAGGTATGACTGACACATTGCTGACCTGGAAATTCGTTAACAATAAATTTCCTTGGGGTGTTTTTATTCTGCTGGGTTAGTAATAATTGCTTTTACATAGACAAATAATTTATTATTCAATTGAATAGGAAAAAATGTATTTTAAAAGTTATTCATTAAATGCAATCTTCATCGTACTATCTTTTCTTGAAAGGGGGAGGAAGTGCAATGGCCACTGGAGCTCGAGAATCTGGATTAAATAAATTGATGGAGGAAGTGCTAGAGAGTAACGAAATCCTTAAAGCTTTCCCAGCCTCCATATTACTTGTGCTTATGCTGATCCTGATTACGTTTCTCACTACAATTGCATCTAATATAGGTAAACCATTTCAAACTCAACAAGAAATCAAGAAACTAAGAAACTTCCGTCAATATCAATTCACTAGATTCACTAAAAACATCAAAAACGAAGCACTATGAAAAATATTTGAATTTTTTGTAGCTTGTGCTGCCATCATCACACCCGTTCTGCTTGGCTTGGTGAGAAAATCTATATTTTTTTGTATAAATTTTACTTGTTGCATCTTTCGTGCATGAGTAACCAAGGTGTCCGGTGTCCCTTTAAGCTAATTATTTGTGTACATAATGTGCATCTGTGTGTTTAGTTCAAGATCGTGTTCTGTAAGCTCAAGATGGGCTTTTAGGGTTTTCATCAAGTAGAATTGGTCGCCCCTTGCTGTGCCGTTCAGACGTGCATGGATTTAATTTTAGATGCTCAGCAGCAGAGCTCATGGAGCGTCAAATATCAGATTTTTGCGACAGGCAGCTGGTAGGCCGTGACGTGATTACGCCCACAAATCTTTTGAGCTTTCATCTAAGACACCAGTTTCCACAATTTATTATTGTTCTGGCTTATAATTGATCTAAATTGCATTGAACTTGTCTGTCAGTCACATTTTTAAAGTGAAAATATACGACGGAACCATAGCACTTTCACTCATCACATCAGTCTCGTCTCCACATAATTAGTAACGAGAATATATACCAAATACCAACACAGCCCTCCAGCCCTAATTACTAATGATTGTTTGATTTAATATTGGCTATAGTAATTCCATGTTTTTTTAACATTTCAGTCTTACGTAAAGGATTTGCATCCACTTTACATGATACTACCAGCGGCCACTACGTGCTCGTATGCATTCATGCTTCCAGGTACGTCGGTAATAATTTTACGAAATCCTATCAGTTGAGCTATTTCAGTGAAATATGGTCTATTGCAGCTTTCGTGGCTTAATCACATCACTCAAAACAGTTAATGAAGTTTACTTTTGGTTTAGTTTCAACACCGCCAAATGCCATTGTCTACAGCTCTTGTTCAGATATAAAGATGTCACATATGGTCAAGGCTGGATTTGTCATCAATATTCTTTGTCTTATTGTCCTATTTATCACGACCCATACCTTCGCTAACTGGACGTTCAGTTTTGACGATTATCATCAGGAATGCAGCAATATGACGATTTTGGCGGCTGACCATGCAAGGCTTGTGTAGCAGCTTGATTGGACATTTTTGAAAACTTATTAGGAAACCTGTGTTTCAATATTCTCAAGGAGCCCAGCCAAGAATGAATTGAATATAGTCTATCTAGATGTACATACATTCAAGGTCTGTTTATATTTTTATTAATCCGAGACGCGAAACCAGCATTCTTTAGACTACAATATTTTTTGTATTTTAGTAGGGGGCTTTCTTGTATAATAATATTATTATCCAAAGTTTTCAAGTTCCGAACCGAACATATATTACTGTACAATAATATTATTGGCTGTGTAAGCATTGCATCATTTATGTCGTCATTTTTTTAGAACTGTTTTATTATTACAAACCCTGTGTTTTCAACAACATAATTACTGCTGTTATTATTAAAATTTAAAAACTATGGCCAAAAATTATTGAATCGAATTAATTATTTTTATTTCTGTTTTTAAGAAAAAGTCAAACCATTATTTTAATTTTTTGAATATTATCATGCAACGGCAGAGAAACGTTTTATGCGGATTTGAATTATTGCGACCATTGCGAGATGAGAATACGTAAACATGTAATAACACATTGTATTTTATTTGCATAATGCAGAACAGAAGTAAGTTAGTCTAGTGCCTGCCTACGATAAAATATTTATTTCCTGAAAATTCCCGAACATCCAAATCCAAAAATCTTAATCATCATCTTATAATTTATGATAAAAATAAAAATAGACAAATATTTCAACTTTATTTTTTTCCTTTTTCGATCAGTTATGTAGGTTAGGTTCATAATATCATATAATTCCTATTTGTACAATTGTGCATTCCACTGCTGTTCTGCAGTAATTTATGTTCATTGATTAGTCTATTTTTTTAAACATTATCTTAAGAACGATGCCTGGGCCTCTTTTTCGTTACTTTTCGTATTTTTATCAATACAGACATAATATAAAATGGATACTTCCAATATGTATCTTGCTAGTTTACGTCCCTGTGCCGCTCTATTGGAGAAGACGACCAGTAAGTTTGATTTCACTTTCACTACACTGCACTGAATAATATATTATGATACAAGCACCTATGTAGGAATCGACAGTGACCACGGCAGACTACTGGATCTTGACTTGATTTAGCAATAACCAATTCAATCATGTCAATCCTTTTCGTAAAAAAGTATCTATAGGAAGCTGCATGTAATTGAAGTCACTTATAAATTCTTTTCGTACCCTCTTTCTCCGTGTTTATGTTTTTTAGGAGGCTTTTGCTGCGTACATGATTTTGGTAATGTGTACCTTCTGGTTGACGGCATGTGTTCCAGTGCAAGTAACATCGTTTCTCCCAATTGTTATGGCACCTTTGTTCGGAATACTTAGCAGTGGTAGGTCAGCAAATAATTCTATTAGTATAACTGCACTCACACCATTCAATTCTACATGCCTATAATTATTAACAGGGGATGAAATGATTAAGAAAAATCGAAAAATGGGTTTAATGCAATAATTATGAATCTGTGTAGGTACCGTTATAGCTGCTTACCTGGATGAGCCTATACTATTTTATGTTGGATGTTCGATTTTTTCTTGTGGTAAATCTTCACTCATTATACAAGTATTCACACTCGGCATGTCTACAAAATTATTATTACTACAAACAGATAAAAGTTATTCTAATTAATTGTGACAGCAGCAATCGAATATTCGGATCTTCACAAAAGAATTGCTCTAAGCATCATCTTGTGTCAGAAGGCCAACCTATCACAGTGAGTTATTACTGATGCTGTAGATTTGGGCATCAGCATCAAACATATTTTTACAGCGTCAGAGTTTACCTGTAAACACAACGTGACCTTTTGACTTCCCACAGTTTTAAATGCCCACGAAATATTATTGTTTTTTACCCAGTTTACTTTTTGGACACTGCTTTGCCACAGCCTTCCTCTCAATGTTCATCTCGAATACAGCTTGTACATCCATGATGGTTTCTATCACTACCTCCATTCTACGAGAATTGGAATTAGTGAGCACTCGTATTCAGTAATTTCCATTTCGATGTCAAAAATAATTGAATTATTTCTTGAAGGACAATACTAACATAAAAATTATAATATTGATTTGAAATTTCTGTATTGCAACACGCAGGGATGTATCAATAAAAACTGGCAAACCGGTCCAAATAGTTTCGTGACATTGTTTTCTGCTAGAAGTCGCACGGTAGACTCCACAACTAGTGTTTTCCAGGACTCTTGTTCAGTTGTTGAGAGGAAGTCAACGCAGTACCGACCCGAAAATGAAAAATTAAAGATGAGGTATGACGATGATTACTCCGCCGTCGTTCTCAAAAGCAACATTTCAGCAGTGATGTCAAAAGAAAATTTTCGGGAAGAATCACACAGCGAACAACCGGAAGATGATTCCAACCGTTCAGGGAGCTTTGAGTATTTCAATCCAAAGACGGGCAACCAAGGAGCAGCACGAGTATTAATCCATAGTTCTTTCAGGTTAGATTTTATAGTAATGTGTGAAATGATTTGATTTCGACCTGTGAATGCTTGCTCAAGCTGTTTATTTTCTCGATTACATACCTATTAATATGTAGCTTAGCAGGTTACACAGTACAGTTTGTGTCTATATTTGTTCAGTAATGACCAGATTCTCTCGTATGCGGAAATTGAGTACAACAATGCAGCAGGCTATCAGTTACAAACCATGTTTTTACTAGCAACTGCCTTTTCAATAAATATTGGTGGAACAGCCATGTTGAGAGGCTCTGCTGCGAATATTGTTGCTCTGTATACTGTCAACAGCGCCAGGTCAGTAAATTGAAAACTAAAAATTTTTAAATTATGCGAATTTACAACCTACAAGTTTTATTACCTACAAGTTGTTTGTAGTTTTACGCAGTTAAAGCACTTTATTGGTATTAATGTTTGGTGTTTGCATGTAAGAAAAGGCTTGAGGTTGAGACGGATCCAGCAACAGTTGCCAGTAAGACAAAGTGCCTTTCAGCAATGAATCTAACTTCGTTTACATGGATTGAATTCAATATGATTGCAACTTGGCTTATCTTCCTTTGTGGCTTCGTGTTTTTTCGAACTTATTTTCTTACCAGCCCCTGTAGTAGATTTGATAATTATTATCAGTACTACGAGGGCAAACGTTTATTGCACGTCATGAGGTCACTGAAGAGGATGCATCAACGTCATGGTCCCATGAATTTTCATCAGTACGGAGTGTGCATACTTATCTTTATTTGGACAGTTTGTTTAATACTAGAAAGTATTCATGGTGTTCGCGTGTGGGGGTTGCACTTTTCAGAGAATTATTTTGGAGGGAGCACAATTACATTCCTGATTGCGATGCTCCTCCTTTCGATTCCTAAGAATGCCTCGTATTTCCGAAATTCAACAAAATCAGGTTAGTTACCGATCAGACTGCTTATTATATCGGTCGAAATATTATACATATAAAAATAATCTGGACTTGTACATTCAATGACTGACTTGAGCTACAAGTAAAAGAGTTACTTTCTACATTATCGTTGCTTTGTGCAGGCTTAGGCAAGAATACGGGGGACACATTAGTTACTTGGGCATTTGTTCAGAAGAAGATTCCTTGGAAGCCATTGCTTTTACTTGGAAGCGGAAATGCGATTCTCCTGTGCTCGAAGGCTTCTGGATTATGGGCCATCATTGCAAATGCACTGGCACAAGACCAAATTGCTTCCTTGCCTCATATATCCATTTTGTTCATGATTTTTGCTGCTGAAATATTTTTAACGGTCATTACTTCCGGTAAAATAGCAGCAATTTTTATTGTTCCAGTGGCTCTTCAGTTGGTAAATAACTTTTCAAATCCGAAATTAACAAGTTACATAAATATTTCATTGTTATGACTTTTATTATTATTCACAACTTTAGGGTAGTGCCTTAGTAGCTATACGGTTATAAGGATACCTATATAGGTACGTACCTATGTAGTTTAATAAACCGATGTGGTTCGAAATTCATCACTTAGGCATTTACCTCTGGAGCTCATCCACTCTATTTTGTATTCCATGCCACAACTGTCTGCTCCTACACATTTTTGGTGACAACTGGATCTTCAGTTAATACGGCCTTTTCTAGGATCGGGAACATTAAGGAGGTTGATGTTTTAAAATGTGGAGTTGGCTTGTTATTAATTTCGATTACAGTGCTCCTAGGTGTAACGCACACTATTTCAGAATCCATTCTTAAATTTAGTGAATATAAATCATTTTGTAAACCCGTGTAGAAAAAATATACAAAGCATCATGGGTTATATACATACTTACTACTTTTTTCAATATTCCTTGACGCCTTGTACTGGTTGTACTTTAACTTTATTTTATGCATAAGAGTATTATTGTATGCAGGAGATTTTATGTATTGTTGTAAGTTAATAAAAATAAATATAAAGGTTTCGATTAGTTACAGTTACAGAAGTCAGTTTATAAAATATTTGGAATTGCAACTTTATGCATCGAATTGGTATGGAGCGTGTACATATCGCAAAAGTGTTTGTATGTATGCTTCCTATGTATAAGTATTGAAGCCAGTAGGAATATGTATATGTATATATTATAAGCAATCGTCGAATAGAGGCAAGAGGTGCTATTTTGTGTTCAAGTTCAGGTTGACTAGTTTACCAGATTACACCACATTGCATTGCAAATAAAGCAAGGCTATAAATTTGAATGACTCCTACTAGTAAATACAGAACAAGTTTTAACCTCGTTGACCCAAAAACACTGCACATACGAGAGTGAAGTGCATACAGCAAACTTATAAGGAGATGATGTTTTCAGCTTGTTTACACTTGTACGACCAAGTTTTATTTGTAACCCAGTCATCTTGTGTCCAGCCATGTAGAAGGACACTGTATTTTTATTCTTCTCTGAGCTGGGACAGTGATTGTGTATTTTTATTCCTTCCCAGGAAGGGACGGTAGACCATAAAACTGCTGGTCTGGCAGTGTGCACTATGCAGAGTAAAAACAGTTTTAATATAAGGACAGATACATCTGGGTATATGTATACAGCTATATAGACTAAAGATACAGTTGCTCAAAGAACCCCATAGTACTCGACCCGTTGTGTTTGATGTCACTTTTGATATGTCAATGAATGCAAGGAGGTCCTGTCAGTGTTCTTTCCGCTTTGCCGGAGTTACTTTCCACTCCCGTTACTATGGTTCACCGTTTCCGCAATCGGAAATTCAGAAGATAAAAATGTGGATGCGGATGGGGATTGTCTAAGTCTACATGGAAATAAATGTATAAGCACTTGTCATAAATTGTATTTATTCGCATTCTTCACTTTATACGGTTCAGAGGGCGCGAGGATTCATGTCTTTTATGATTATAGATCAACATTTTCTATATCAACAACAACACTCTACAATGTCTACAGATATTTTGTGCATTGGACCACTTGCACTTGCTTCATAGTTCGGTATATTCCCTAGCAATGTTATGACATGGATGTATCCGTATACATGAGAGACACTACTATACCTCACTGGGTCTGAAAAAGATTACTTTTGCTTTCTTTCCTTCCGTTTCATAAGTTCCATTCTCCTGTGCATTCATAAGTTATAGCTGGATACAATAGTTACTTGTTTTCTTTCAGCTTCCCAACTTTTTGAATTGGTTATCTTTGTATCTATACACACTACTACTTTCTTTTTTTGAAGTCGAAGTTTAGGATGATGCCTATGCAGTTGGGATT
>JAQFZC010002274.1:0-23974 GCA_034695205.1 Dicyrtoma fusca | reverse complement strand
CAGTCTGTGGCCCTCAAGTGGGTTAGTGAAAACATCGTTAATTTTGGTGGAGATCCAAAACAAATCACTATTTTCGGTGAATCTGCTGGGTAAGTGCCTACATTTAGAGTCAACAGTAGTGTTCTACATACATGTATTATTTAAAATAAAATAACTAATTTTGAATTACCTACTGTTTTTAACAGTGCTGCCAGTGTTCACTTTCAAATGTTATCACCAATGTCTCAAGGTTTCAGATTATCAATAATTACTTTTCTCTGTACTGTAGCAATTAGCAAAATATTAACTAGTTTAAGATTTTAAATAATTTATAAATCATTATTAATTTTGCAATCGATGTGAAACTTGTACAAAACTAGGTCTTGTTCAAAGGGCGATTTCTCAGAGTGGCTCAGCTCTAAGTATGTGGGCCATTAACGAAGACCCCATCGGACAAGGACAGAGCTTTGCAAAGAAAGTCAACTGTCCAGTTAGTTCCTCCGTTGAAATGGTTAAATGCTTACGAAATGTCGATGTTTACAAATTTTTAGAAGTCCATCGAGAAGTTTTAGTAAGTAATAATTGAACTAATTTACTTTCCTTTACTTTACTTAATTATAATAATCTTAAACGTGAAGATAATTATATACCCTTTCATTCTACAGGTACTTACACGCACAAAAGACATGTTTTTTGTCCCCACCGTTGAAACGGTTGTTGACGATGAAACGTTCTTAGCTGACCATCCCTTTAATATTGTAAAGTCAGGAAAGATGGCCAAAATCCCTTTGCTACTAGGGTTCAATAAAGACGAAGGGCTGATATTCACGCAAAGTAATCTTACAAGATGCAAATCGAATGTAAAGAGGCATTGTGACGTCAGTCCGAACTGTGTAATCCAGCGTCCCCTTAAATATGTATGTAGATAGTGTCATTTTGACGCAAGTTCCAGCAATCAACGTTTTACCATTGTGTTTGTACATAATGTAAATAACAATTTTATTATTTCCTAAAAAGTGGGAATACCATTTTTATTGTTTTTGGAATAGTGAAAATAGCAGTTTAACTTACTTTTTGAAAACGTGTAAATATCAGTTTTACTACTTTTGAAAAAGTGTAATTACCAGTTTTGCGACTTTTGAAAAAGTGTGATTACCAGTTTTGCAACTTTTAAAAAAGGGTAAATAGCAGTTTTACTACTTTTGAAAACGTGTAAAATGTAAATAGCAGCTTAACTACTTTTGAAAAAGCGTAAGTAGCAGTGTTTACTGTTTTTTAAAAGTGCAAACAGCAAGTTTACTAGTTATGAAAAAGTGTAAATATCAGTTTTACTATTTTAGAACAGTGCAATTTTTACTATTTTGTTGGGATCTACGTCAAAACAGTGTTAAGGGGATGTTAGACTTCATTTAAGCCAGGACTGGGCTTACGACACAATTCTTCTTCACCCATGAATATATTTTTTGATTTTAGGAAATCTAAAAATGTAAATCTTTATTACTTAATTGAATCTTAAAATCTAGATGTGATTAAACATCCCGAGTTCTCAAAGCGCATGTCTAATGACTGGAAGATGGTGGATGACGTCATTTTATTTCTTCTTCCCTATGAAAAGCCAAAGATTGACCAAATTCGAGAATTTTACTTTGGAAAGGAACTGCCAATACAACTTGTAGAGCCCTTTTCTGAAGTCACTAAGATGCTCACTGACCGCTGGTTTAGTTACGGAGTCTACAAAGCAGCCCTTGCCCATGCTAAGCATGCACCCGTTAAATTTTACTACTACAACAAAATCGGACCCTCAATCTTTGACTTCTTGATACTCATTAAAGGAGAGTATCACCCAATGTTAGAGATTGTGGTCGGTCTGGTCAGAAATTGGTTTAATACAGTTATTTTAGGCAATCCTCATGTTAGCTACGGTGTTTGCCATGCTGATGAGATGACAATGCTGTTTGAAACTCCTTTAACTTTTTACATTTCGACGACGGATCCAAATTACGAATTTTCGAGAGATCTAATCAAATCCTGGGTGTCCTTTGCGTCTGCATCGAATGTGTAAGTTAATTACAGCAACAAAATTGCATTAGTATAGATAGTGTACAGGAAATTGCAGATATCTAAATATAAATCAAAAATATCTAATTAGAGGATTTTTAAATTCATTTTTAATAATGTAATTCATACTCATTTACAGAGACGATGTTGAATTCCGAGGGGAAAAATTCCCTAGCGTGCAACCGAATAAGGAACTGAAGGCTTTGGAAATTTCTGAAAGACCAAGAATTAAAATTAGTCCCATCAAAGAACGTCTACAATTTTGGGAAGCTATGGATAAGCAAAAGATTTAACTTGTACTTAACTTGTGTTTAACTTGTGTACGTTTGATTACAATTCCGGTCCTTGTGATAATAACGGATCATATTTTCCTGGCCATTCCTATTATCAATGCAATCGTTTATTTTTGTTTTTTTAAGAAAATGCTATTATTATTGGAATTTAAAGCAATTAAGTATAAAGTGCTAAGTAGTCGATTTATACCGTATTCATTACACATTTAGTAGTTCGTACATATTTTTCATATTTTTACTAACATCTTATTCACATTGGCATTTTTATTTAATTGCGTCATGCCTAATACGATCGTTCGATCCTGAAATGCGTAGCTCAGTTTTAGCTCATCTTGCAGTTCTCATGCGAATGAGCAACGTTCCGTTCCAAAGGACAGTCCATAACATATCGTCTGTGTAACTGCAAAGTGGCTTAAGTCTATTGAGTTCACGTGTGGCTTACGCCATTTTGCAGTTACACAGACGGTTTATTGTTACTAAAGATACGAATGGGATAATATTTTTGGGCCAGCAGTAAAAATTCAGTTGACCACCAAAAGCAATAATGCAGTAAAGTTAGCATTATCGAAACGGTATATGTATCTAGTTTTACATCTTATTGAAAATTTTAATATCTTGTTTTGACCTTTTTGAAAGAGTTTATTTCTTGTTTTTGACCTTTTTGAAAGTATTAATTTCTTGTTTAGCATCTTTTGGAAAATTTTAATATCTTGTTTTGACCTTTTTGAAAGATTTAATTTATTGTTTTGACCTTTTGAAAGTCTTATTTACTGGTTTTGAATGCTTTTGAGGGTGTTTACTTCTAGTTTTGACTCTTTTAAAAAAGTTAACTTCTAGAAAAGCACTTTTCTAAAGCATTCTTTGCATGGTTTCCCAGTTGCGAGTTGGTTAAAAAAGGATAAAATATCCACCAGCGCCAATAAAGCTTCCCACCATAATAAAATAAGTGTACCACCAATTCCAGGTTTATTGTGTACATTGAAAGAACAGAAAAACCTTCATGAAAAGCGAACTGTATGTATATTTTATGTCCAATTCAACAATAGTAGTAATAGTTATGCAATAACCATAAAGGATTAATCACTCTATAGGTCCTTTTGAACTTATTTACGTAAATGTTACCGGATCAAAGATATGAGTGAGATTTACGGAGCTATAACTATTTTTACATGGACACGAATGTTAATTTGAAGGTAAACTGTTGGTTGGCCCTTTTATAAAATATTTTAACTGCAGCATTCATCGTAATCGTAAGCCTTCCTTCTCGCACCCCAATACTTTATGAGCCAAAAAGAATCCTTTTACTCTTTTCAACTACGCCAGGCCAGGTACGTCATTTCCCGTAAAATGAAATAATAAAAAAAATTACAAACTAATTTCCGTTAACTTTAACTTGGTTTTTATTTTACAAACTGAACTCGAGGTAAAAAGAACTACAGAAGACGTGGTGAAGTTATAATGGAGATTATCAAAAGTCTTGTTTTAGTTGCACCAATTTTTTTCTCATATTACTTCTTTTTTGTGGCTCAGGTAATGATTACACAAACCGTGGTATTTGACATTTTACATTATCTGACACTTTCTTCTGATAAGCTACATACATACTTACATACTGGAGTTTGAAAGCGCATTTACAATTTTTATATAAATATTTGATTTGATTTCTACTTTGGTTGCGGTTTATATGATGAACGCTTACACAGAAGCCTAGAATTTATGGGAGTAATAGGAAGCAAATAGAATTTTTAAGCAAGTTCCAAATTTTGAAAAAAGTCTACTACCCATCTCTATTTTATTTCAATGGGATCCTTCAAACAATCTTCGGCCATTTGAAAAGGATGAAGAAAAGACTGCCGTATACAAGACAGCTCTTTGCATTGAAAGATGGCGGGGAAATTGGGCTGGATTTTATTTCACCGAAGGAGCTGGCTGTTGACACAAAGAGGTCTCTACACTTCAGTCTCATTTTTTGAATCTGTTTCGGCTATAACATTATTAACCTATTCGGAACTGAGAAACCATGAAAATAATATTGATTAATTTTTCAGAAAAGCCAAAAGTAAAAATTTAAAATTTTCAAAACCGTTCAAAACTAATAACGAACATTTTCATAAAGGTCAAAACTAGAAACTACAATTTTCAAAAAGGTCGAAACTAGAAACTAACATTTTCAAAAAGGTCAAAACTAGAAACTAACATTTAAAAAAAGGCTAAAACTATAATTAACCAATTTTCAAAAAGGTCAAAACTAGAAACTAACATTTTCAAAAAGGTTAAAACTATAAATAACCAATTTTAAAAAACGTCAAAACTAGAAATTAACATTTTAAAAAGGTTAAAACTAGAAACTAACATTTTCAAAAAGGTCAAAATTCCATATGACCAATTTTACAAGGGGTGTAAAACGGTCAATACTACCGTTTCGAAAAGGTTAAATATATTTTTGATTTTTTGTTTTTCCTATACACACACAGTAATCACTTGGTTATTATTTTACCCGGTTTGGCTTCGTCGTCCCAATCACAGTATGTAAAAACCCTTGCCATGGCCTCCGTCCCCACAGGGGCTTCCGTGGTAGTAATTAATAACCGTGGGCTGGGAGGGGTTCCATTAAAAGTAATTAATTAAAATAAATAGTAATTACTTCTTTAATTAGCACTCATTCTTACAACGGTTTACTACCCATTTTATGAAATATGTGTATTTTCCTTACAAACTATAATTATATAACATATAGACCCCAAGGATATCTTGTGCTACTAACTGTGATGACCTGAAAGAGGTAATAAGCTACCTGTATACAAAATACCCAGAAAAAAAGAAAATTGTAATCGGAACTTCACTGGGTTGGTAAGGACGTACTTTTATAATGTTAGCAACCCGTATTATGTTTTCCATTTGTCTAATTTTAAATATTTGAGGTTCCTGTACCTTTTAAAGTGTAACGCTCATTCACTACATGACCAAATACCCCCAAGAAGCAAAGGCAAATCTGACATCAGCCTTTCTCATAAGCAGCTTGTGGAATGCCTATACTTCCACAACCTCGATAGAGAAGCCCATCGCCAAGTTTTTTGTCAACTCTGCATTTGCCGCGGGTTCGAAGGCCCTGATCAAGAAACATCGGAAAGTGCTGGAGAATAGTTGGGATATAAATAAAATTTTGACAAGTAAAACGCTGAGGGAATTTGATACGAATTTTCTTGCCCCGCACTATAACTACAAGACCTGGATGGGCCTCTACGATGACGCCACCGTCTCAACCCGCATCAAGGACATCCCCATCCCCGTCTATGCCCTCAATGCTGCCGATGATCCGGTGCAACCTGGGCCAAGTAACTTTTGTCTAAATACAATTTAATTTTAATTATTATTTTATTTCGTTGTTTTATTTTTTTTTTACTTTTTACTTTTTACTTTCTATATAGCACTCCCATATAGCGAAGCAGAGCAAGACGGCTCTAATTTAGCCCTTATTGTCACAGCTCGGGGCGGACACTTGGGCTTCCTTGAAGGCTTCCTTCCCATCTCTCGCCCCATAAATTTCAGTGAAAGATTTGTCCACGAATTTCTTACTATGATGAGGGCACACCAATGAATTTTGATCCTTGCAAAAATGGACATCTGAGAATTTTCTTACGTATTTTTAGATTTTTACAAATCGTTCCAATCGTTTTGTTAATTTAGTGTTTAGTTATAGTTTGGATTTAAAATTTTTCCAAATGCCTGCAATAATACACAGAAATAAAAATGTTACACTTGTTTTCCGTACATATTTATTATTATTGCAAATTAGATCAGTGGCTTTGAATAACAAGAGCAATGGCATTGGTTATGTACGTCCATCTTTAATTTGAATGAACTGTGATGTATGCACAAGAAACATTGAAGGTAATTTAATGCGACCGATAATTCTCGGTTTCTTTCGTCTTGTAATCTTCTTACTTAATTAAGAAAAGATAGAGCTGGCCATGATTAAAATTAGAATTATCGTACGTTTTAGGACTTACAGTGTAGAAAGCTTTGAATGTTTGGAATAGAAAAGAATGGTCGTTTCTTAGAATAGATTTTTAATTTATTTTATAATAAATAAATATTAATAAATACAGTAAAGTGAGAGTTTTTTAATTCTGTTATGTATTTTTGTAAAAACTAAAAAATTCTGAGACGCCCATTTTTGTGGACGGTAGAAGTTCAATGGTGTGCACTCATCATGGTAAGAAATTCATGTACAAATCTTTCACTGAAATGTGTGGGTCGAGAGATCGGAAGAAAGCCTTCAAGGAAGCCCAAGTGTCCGCCCCGAGCAGTGACAATGAGGGCTAAATTAGAGCCGTCTTGTTCTGCTTCACTGTATGGGAGTGCTATATAAAAAGTACAAAATAAAACTAAAACAAAGAAATAAAATAATAATTATTAAAATTAAATTGTTATAAGACAGTGAGTTATGTAGATACTTGGCCAAGGTTGCATCGGATCATCGGCAGCGCTGAGGCCGTAGACGGGTATAGGAAAGTCCTTGATGCGGGTTGAGACGGTGACGTCATCGTAGTAGTCCATGCAGCTCTTGTAGTTAAATTGTGGGGCAGTAAAATTGGTATCAAATTCCCTTAACGTTTCACTAGTTTTCAGAATTTTACTTATGTCCCAACTATTCTCCAGCATTTTCCGATGCTTGTTTACCAGCGCCTTCAAACTCCCGGCCAAAGCATAGTTGACGAAATATTTGGTGATGGGCTTCTCGATCGAGGCCGTGGCTGTATGGGCATTCCAAACGATGCTTATGAGAACAGCTGATGCCAGATTTGCCTTTGCTTCCTCGGGGAACTTGGTCATATAGTGACTGAGTACTATACTGTATAAGGTTAGGCACCCCAAACGTTTAAAATATTTCCATCAAAATAGAGAATAAAATTACTGTGAAAATTAGTACTTACCCGCCCAGTGAAGTTCCAATTGCAATTTTCTTTTTTTCCGGGTATTTTGTATACAAGTAGTCCAAAACCTCCTTCACATCGTCACAGTTGGAAGCACAGAATGTCCTTGGGGTCTATATTTTATTATTTGTAAGCAAAATGATGTATTAGGAAAAACGGGTACTACAAAATTTATAAGAAATTGTACCAATTAAACAAATATATTTTTTTAAATTAATTACCTTTAATGGAACTCCTCCCAGCCCACGGTTATTAATTACAACGACGGAAGCCCCAGTGTGAGCAGAGGCAATGGCCAATGTTTTTACATACGATGTTTGGGAAGAGGAAGTCAAACCGGGTAAAATTATGACCAAGTGATCACTATATGGAAAAAAAAACAAAATATGGAGCTACTTAAATCGCAAATCTAAACACAAATACAATAATTATACGCGTTCTTTAAAGAGACTTTAAATTGTAATTATTTACTACCTCTTCGCGTCAAAAGCCAGCTGCTTCGGTGAAATAAAATCCAGCCCAATTTCCCCGCCATCTTTCAATGTAAAGAGCTGTCTTGTATACGGCAGTCGTTTCTTCATCCTTTTCAAAAGACCGAAGATTGTTTGAAGGATCCCATGGAAATAGAATAGAGACGGGTAATAGACTTCCCGCAAGGTTTGGAACTTCCTTAAAAATTCTAGTTGTTTTGTGTTACTCGCATAGATTCTAGACTTCTGTGTAAGCGTCCATTATAAAAACCACAACCAAAATACAAATCAAATCAAACCAGAGATTTAGAAAAACTTGTAAAACGTAATTTTGGACATAAAAAAATTTAAAAAACTCAATAGTGTGTGCATTACCTGAGCCACAAAAATGAAGTAATATGAGAGAAAAATCAGTACAGCTATAACAAAACTTTCGTAAATCTCCATCCTTTGTCCCAAATTGTGTGGCGTAGTTCTTTTCAGCTCAAGTTCAGTTTGTAAAATAAAATAATGTTACGTTTTCGGCGTTACTTCTCGAAAATTAAAAGTAGGTACTACTTTTGTGAGGTAATTTAATGCCTCTCCCACGAATCCTACACGGCACGGTGGCTCTCACTTAACTCCATTCTCTTGGAACACAAGTCAAACCAAGTCAAAGTCAAGGGACATTAGTTTGTAATTTTTTCCGTCATTTCATTTTTACAGAAAATGACAGGAAAAAAAAAACGTTGAAAGCGACATGCAAAAAGGGGGGCAACGTCAAGCCACTGCACTGTAGCTGAAAAGAGTAAAAGGATTTTTTTGTGGGTTCATAAATTATTGGGATGCGAGCCGAGACGCTGACCATTACGATTCGACTGCTTCTGCTAAAATATTTTATAAAAGGACCAACCAGCAGTTTAGCTTCACATTAACATTCGCGTGCAAGTAATAATAGTGACAGCTTCCTTAAATCTCACTAGTCTATTTGATCCGGTAGAATACATCAGTGCAAAGGGATCTATCTAGTAATTCATCATTTAGGTATGTTTATTTAAATATCATTTACGTTTATAAAACTATTATTACTATTTTTGATGGGTACACAAAATACCAATGCAATGCAAAATGCTGGTCATACTTCCTGGAGATGTTTCCTGTTTTTTCAATTTATTAAACTTGGCATAATAATATATACCTACGATGCCACCATTTATGTGGGGTTCAACCTCAACCAATTTTAATTTATGACTCAAAAACCAGAAGGCGGTTAACCTTTTCAAAACGGTGTACTATATCTAGTCTTACATCTTTTTGAAAGTGTTAATTTATTGTTTTGACCATTCTGAAAATGCTAGTTTCTTGTCTTGACCTTTTTGAAAGTGTTAAATTCTTGTTTTACATCTTTTTGAAAATGTTTATTTCTTGTTTTCACCCTTTTGAAAGTGTTAAATTCTTGTTTTACATCTCTTTGAAAATGTTTATTTCTTGTTTTGACCTTTTTGAAAGTGTTAAATTCTTGTTTTACATCTCTTTGAAAATGTTAATTTCTTGATTTGATCTTTTTGAAAGAATTAAATTCTTGATTTACATCTTTTTGAAAATGTTAATTTATTGTTTTGATCTTTTTGAAAGTCGTAGTTACTGGGTTTGAATGCCTTTGAAAATGTGACTTCTAGTTTTGACCCTTTTGAAAAGGTTAATTTCTAGAAAAAGCACTTTTGTAAAGCACCCTTTGCATGGTTTCCAAGTTGCGAATAGGTTAAAAAAGAAGCCATGCTCCCTTTCAGTCCTATAATAATAATCATTAAAATAAGTGCAGATAGAAGCGTTTGCAACTTTGCTTTGTGCCTAGAATCCCGTGCTTTATATAACCCGTGCAAGTATGTACGTGTATACTAATTGTAAATGAAAAGGGAAAGAAGCATGAAAGCAAAAAAAGTTGAAAAAATGATAAATTAGTCGTGAAAACGTCATCTAGATAAAATATATCTGTCCGCTTCACTGTAACATTCGGACTTTGAGCGTTAATTTCCCAGCACACTGCACTGCTTCCCTAAGTTAGCACAAAAAATTAAAACTGAAAGTACATAAGTGGCGGAATTACTCCAAAAGGCAAAATGTTGAGTAATAAGTTAATACATAAATTGCATGCAGCTTTGGTTTGGGAGTGTGTTTTTTTTTCTCGGAACTCCTCATTTAATCTGCAGCGCTTCTTCCTTCGAGGAAAAAAAATGAAAATGTCAGAAATTATAAATTGCATGTAAAAGGAAGGAAGGAAGGAACTCCACCCGACAGTGCGACTTAAATGCATCTAATTACTTTTTGTGTACACGCTCAGTCATAGGCACTATTTTGCCACCTTCTACGCCTATACAGTATAACATGCACTATCTAATTTTTTTCCTACGTGTTTTTATGCCGTCAAGAAAAGGTTCCAAAAATTACTAGGAAAAAGATGCACATCGAACTAATGTAGACAATTATTAAAAGTACATAAATACGTATGCAAAATGTAGGTAGGTATTCTAGGCCCTACGAAAGTGCCAAAACTAAAACAAGTATTTCAAATACACCTTTTTAAAAGGTGAAAACTGCATCTGCATGCAGCGTGTAGCAATTACTCTTATTTATGTATGTACGTAGTTTTTATTTTAGTACCCTGGGGACGATAATGGTGGAAAGATGTGTTTGTTTTTTCCTCCTTTAAACACCGAATGCGATGCTATCTGAAGCAATTACTCTAAAAGCTCATAATTACTCCAACGATGTGTGTATGTAGGCATACATATGTAATACACTCTACCGAAGGAGCCCATTTAAAACTCATTTCCTTGCCGGTCTTGCATCGTAATCGCTTTTGCTTAAATTAAAATCCATGCGTCATTCATCACTGCACTGCAGTACCTTTAATGCGTCTGCAATTCTACACTTTTTACAGAATATAAATGATCTTATATAGCAAAATGAAAGCCATAAAAATCATTGCATGCAATAGACAAATAGTTGTTCATTTATTTACTGACATGCTCATACCACAAGTTCGTTCGGCACAGGATGTTTTGAGACGCATATTTTGTACATCTTTCTGAATGTAAATGCAAATGTCAGCTCATCAACTTACTTCGGTATTTATTAGTATGTACCAATTATATTGAAATAGCATCAGTTAGTGCCGTAATACATACGCAACGATACAACATGCAATAATAATAATTATTATTTTCGTCTACAAAGTATATTGTACTATCAATTATTAAAATATTGAATTACTTTTGTACACGTATAAAAAGTGTGCATAGATATGTATGTATACGTGCCTTCTGCTTCTAAATTCAAGTAGTTGTGAATAATTTAAATGCAGTCCGTTGTGTAGGATAATTAAATCAATGAAACCAGTAAATTGTCTAATTTAATTAAATTACAGTATCGTTCGTTACCTTCGTATAATTTGAAACACTTTAGCTCGAGAAGCTAGTTAAGAAATAATTTTACAAAACAATAACAGATTAACGTGTACGTCCAATTTCCGTGCATGTTCCAATGGCTAAAGAACCTAACGTAGCGTCGGGGATGCATTCTTTAAGGTAAAATTTAATTTTCTATTTTCGAAACGGCGAACTTATTGAAATTGTTAATTTACCGTTTTTACCCTTTTTGAAAGTGTTTTTTTCAGTTTTTGATCCTATTGAAAGTTTTAATTTTTAGTTATGACCTTTTTGAAAACATTAATTTCTTATTTTTGACCTTTTTAAAACAGTTAATTTCTGGTTTTGGTCTTTTTGAAAACGTTAATTTCTTATTTTTGACCTTTTTGAAACAGTTAATTTGTAGTTTTGACCGTTTTGAAAACCCTAATTTCTAGTTTTTGACCTTTTCAAAAACCTAAATTTGTAAACAAAACACTTTTATAAAGTATTCTTTCCATGGTATCCCAGTTGCGAATAGGTTAAAAATCATCCTTAATGCTTGTTTCTGTTATAGCCTAAATGGAGGAAGTGGCTTAGCTAACTTGGTGGCAGATGAAGAAACCAAGAAGCTTCTTGAATGTCCAGTTTGCATCGACATTGCTTTGCCACCCATTTATAACTGTCGCACTGGCCACATCATTTGTCATGAATGTAAGAAAAAACTTCGGCTATGTGTCCTTTGCAAGTCCCCGTATACGAATTCTCGGAATTTCCAGTTGGAATCACTCGTTCAGTCTGCTCAGTTCTACTGCCAACATCGCCATCAGAGCTGCAATGTGACCGGAAATACGGTTCAGTTAAAGAAGCATCACCAGCAATGCCCATTGAGGTATGGCAATAAATCCTGCAATTAAAAAAATATTTTTTCACAACATTACAATTTTTTTTAGAGGCAGTTAGCTAAATACAAAATTTTGTCAATTTTTATATACCATATGAACAGACCTACGAAATGCCATTTGGCTCCAATTGACGATTGTGCAGCGGTTGAACTCTATCTTTCGGATTATATTCGGCATCTTGAAGAGTGTCATAAATTAGATTATGTCCAGGCTGGGGAAGAACTAAACCGATTTACTTTATTTTACCATATTGCCGATTCTAACGACAGTAAGCTGAAGTGTTGCATATGCTATCTGTCACCCGTTGGTCCTTTTTTCCATTGTTTTAATAGTGAACTGATTTTATTTTTTCAGATTTACTAAAAGATTCTTTTACGTGGGTAAGCAGTCTCCTTAAATTTGAAGACCAAGTATTTCTAGATCTGATACGTAATCGTGGGCCTGTCCTACACTTTGGACTGTTTATTGTTGGGACCACGGAGAATGCTGTCAAATACTCTGTGAAAATAACTGTTCAAAAGACTACTGAAATTCGGGTAAGTAATGAGTAAAATAACACTGTCGGAAGTAAAGCTTTTTGAAAGACAAAATAAAAGGTATAATAATCTTGAAATGAAAGAACACACCTAACTAGTCATATAATTTCCTTTTGTAGGTTAACAAGTTCGAGATCACAACACCGGTTTTGTCCATTCGAGATTTCCAGGAAGAAGCAAAGAAAGATAAGAACGAGTCCCTTCCTTACTCAGCTATACTTCACAAAAAGTTTTTGGACATTGTGGGCGAGGTCACGTCAGAAGAGGAAGGCTCACTCACGTCCAAGTTAGAATGGAGTGTAGTGTACGAAATTATAAAAATCGTTTAATTATATCATTAAGTCAATTTCAAGTTGGAGATTACAATATGGTAGCTCGATCAATTATATGTAAAGCATTCCAGTACCTAAATTAAGCTACTAAGCCAAAATAAAATATTGCAGTGCCACTTTTCTGCTTGCGTCACTGAGAATTATTAACGTTTCTTAAGAAACACCTAAAAAATTAACTGACTAAGAAAAATCTAATTGTAATTTAAAATAGACGCATCATTAAAAAATGCCATCTTTACTTTCAGCTAAAAACAGTAATCAAAGCAAGTAATTTTCCTTCAGCTACACCACACGACTTGTGGCCGTCCCTCATACTTCTACATTTTATTTTTTAATTATAATTATGTACATCCTCCGAGCATCTGCTGAATTCAATGGCACAAAACTCCAAGGTTACAGCGACATACGCACAAAGGCACAAAGCACCCAATGCTATGCTTGCCACGGTACCACCTGCACGAACGCTCAAATTCTAGATTCTTTACTTCACTGCTCGATATTAACTTTCAACTTTAGTGGCTTGTGTTTCATGCATCGCAACTTATTGACACATTTGTATTTTAATTATTTCATTACGTTAGTCACACGAGGAATGAAGAGTAATAGTAGTTTGTGTTTTCTTTTTCATGGATTCGAAGAGGCTATCCGTTCATCATCACATACCATTGACTGTAATAGAAATAATTATAGGTTGACAGTGGGTAAATAGACTGCATTGTAATTTAATCTTATTCCAAGTCTAGCCCTCACTCATCACTAGCTCACTGTTATACCCAGATGGCAAGTTTACGAGGACAAACAACTTTGAGACCTTCACAAAAACTAAAAATGCAAACGGACAAAGAGCTTCTGCAGCTTCACAGTATAAATCGTAAAATACAAATAATATTAAAAAAAGTTAAAGTGAACCCTCATGGGGAAAAGCGTTTGGAAGTAGTGACGCACGATAATGGCAAGCCATTCAAGTGTTAACTTTGCTCTTATAGCGCACTTCAAAAACGCCACCTAATTCGTCACATGGCAACATGGCACGAGGAATTTGGAAAGCGAGAAAGAAAATTTAAATGTGCCGAATGTGACTACTCCAGCCACAGTACACATTTAGTTAAGCAGCATATGAGTATCCACAGTGAAGAAAGGCCATTTAAATGTTCATTGTGCACATTTGCTGCAAAACAAAGGTCAACATTGTACAGACACCTACAAACCCACACCGGGGAGAAGCCATTTAAGTGTGAATTGTGCACCTACAAAACGAGCGAAAAGGGAAGTTTAACAACACACATGCGTACCCACACAGGAGAGAAGCCCTACTCATGCGCCACATGCAACTACACTTGTGCTTGTAGCAGTGCACTAAAAATTCATATCAGGAGCCACACGGGAGAAAAACCTGACGCCTGCACGCAGTGCAATTACAGAGCAATTAATAAGGCCGTTTTAACTTCACACGTCAACAGGAAGCACATGGCAGAGACGTCAACTCAAGTTCAGCTGCTCACTTTGCCTCAAAAAGTTTTTTACAGGACACGAACTATACCGTCACATAAGAACGCATACTAAGGAGAAGCCGCACCAATGCCAGTTCTGTAAGAAAGCGTTCAGTGAATCCAGCAAAAATTATATTCATGAGGGAACATGCAAATTGCGTCAGGATGGATTGCAAATTAAACCGTACAAGTGCCAGTATTGTACGAAGAGTTTTGCTCAATCTGGTAACAAATACCAACACCAAAAGGTATGTAAAATGCGCGTTGATGGGATACAAATTAAATCTTGAAGGTGACAGTGATGGCTCGAAATTCCTATTTTGTACCTTTGTAATTTTAAAGAAATACAATGTATCTAACTTAAACAATTAATTTTTGTGTTTCTGGTTTTTAAACGATTACGTACGTGTTTATACTGCTCGTAATAGTTTTACTTTTCGCTTTGTTTTGGTGACCCTTTCTGTGGCGCACTTCTGAGACTAATGTCAATAAATTAGGTCAATGGGATTTGCAGTCGTGTATATATTTATGTTGTGTAGACATTTAGAAACAAATAAAATGGCTGAAATAGAAATACTACTTATGCGTTTAACCCAGTTGAGTATTATTTAATGAGAAAGTGAGCAATATCACTTTACTTAAATTATCAGGGTTAGAAGATTGCCAAAATGACAATCTGTTCAACCCCTTGAGAAAAAAAGAAAACAAATTGCATAAACTAGCAGAAGTCCCAGTTATATTGGACATGGCCCTTTTTTCATCTATCCAGACACTGCAACCAACGGTCACATTGTACCTTTAAAGCATATTATTAAACCTTGCAATTGCAATTGATCCGATGCATGTTAGTTTCACAGCAGATGCCCAACAAATAGGAACTTCTGATACCTTTCTGTCGCGCTTTACCTTTGTGTAATCATTTTCAACGGGTAATAATATTTAGCTAAGCCATCGACAGACAAGGAGGCAACATACAAAAGTGACGGTGACGTGTTGGACAGTTGACCCCAGACTGAGGAACTTTGAAGTTAAATTCTCCAATTTCATTTACAGTGTTTGGCACTAGTTTGGAGTTCCCAAGGAGACAGACGTCATTGTGAGTAACAAGATATTTATTAATAGGGTTTGTGTACCACTTTTTTAAGTTTTTATTCATTGTGACTGTTACATGCAAAACGCAATTACATAGTTACATTAGGTACATATATACATGTTGTAAATATGTGTATAATATATAATCGAACTGCTATTGCATATACTTCCATGCTCCGCCCCAACAACGTTTAAAGTTACCTACGACAGTTTTTGAACTAAAATTTTTACCCGACCAAAATCTTAATTTTGGCATAACATTTGCCGAAATCGTGAAACGTTTAAACCATATTTAACTAATTTTCAGTTTATTAAACTGCTTTATACTTTGTAAGGTGCATTTACACCGAAATTGAAGTTTCGAGCCGATTTCGGCTATTTCGATCCAGCAAGTCCAGTAAAAGTCGTAAACTTAGTCCGGCGCAATCTGTACGAGCTGCAAAGCTCAGTACGCACCGAAACCAAAACCCTGCCTCTGCCTGGAGAGTGGCAACTACTAGATTTAATTATAATACTTTCTATTGCACCAAATAAGTCATAATTTGCAGACTTCTGTTTAATTAATTAAAGTTAATTTTAATTAAAGAATAAATCTAAAATCACCGAAAATGGAAGAATTTATGAGGCGAAAATCTTTGAGATGGACATCAAAAATAGAAATAAAAACCGATCAAGAACTTTTACAGAACTGTGACATTAATCGTCACATTAAAATAGTATTAAGTGAAGTGAACGTGAAGTCTCCGGACGAACCGCCGAGCGTAAGCGCGCTCAATATTACAACTGACAAACCATGGAAGTGTGGATTTTGTTCTTACAGCGCACGTAAAAAATATCAAGTAAAACGACACATGGGAACAAGGCACCAAGAAGGAGAGCACACCAGTAAATTCAAATGTGCAACCTGCACCTTCTCGGCCTTCTTGGCAGCTGACCTCGCTCGACATTCCCGTATCCACACTGGAGAAAGACCGTACAAATGTCCACTTTGCAAATATGCGGCTAAGCAAAAAGCTCACTTACACAATCACTTACAAACCCACATCGGAGAGAAGCCATTTAAGTGTAATTGTTGCGACTACAAAGCGAGCTACAAGCAAGCTTTAACAAGACACATGTGCACCCACACAGGAGAGAAGCCCTACGCATGCGCACTATGTAACTTTGCAAGCGCTGAGAGCCGTTCACTAAAAAGACATATCAGGAGCCACACGGGAGAAAAACCTTACACCTGCACGCAGTGCAATTACAGTGAAATTACTAGAGCTAAGTTAAATTTACACATGAAAATAAAGCACAGTTCAGAGCCATGTGAACGAAAGTTCATCTGCTTATTTTGTCCTAAAAGGTTTTTTAGACAGCAGGACCTATACCGTCATATTAGAACGCATACCAAGGAAAAACCGCACCAATGCCAGTACTGTAGGACAGCGTTCGGTAGATCTGACTATAAAAGATGTCATGAGAACGTTTGCAAATTACGTTCGGATAGATTAGAAGTCAAAAGTCACAAGTGCCAGTATTGCACAAAATATTTTGCTCAATGTAGTACCAAAGCAACACACGAAAAAATATGTAAAATGCGCTAGGATCAACGGTGGTACACTAATTAAACGTAAGGTACAAGTAATATAGAGTAATGCAGATAGTAACGTGAAAATCACGAAGCTATTTGCAATCATCATTATAATATGCGTTCATCGGCGGTAAAGAATCTAAGATCCCATATTCCATTCGTGCCTATTGACGCGTAAAAGTTACATCAGATAAAAGTTTACAAAAATTGAATTACCAACATCATTTGATGTACATTTTGTACATAGTTTAAAAATTGTTTTTTCGGTTTTTAAAATTAGCATGTGTAGGTGTATATGCTACAGGTCACACTAATTTTTAAATTAAATGTTAAATTCAACTATTTGATAATATGTTTGTCCCTCCGTTTAGAATTTTCGAGTAAGCAAATTACAATAAAATTATTATTATTGCATCCTATAATGTTTTTCTGTTCAAAACGATCAGCTTGGTAAGCCTTTTAGAGTAATACTGTCACTACGAAATAAATCAATTTATTACAAAAGCAAGTATGTATTCGTGAAAGAATGTGCAAGGTCAAAGGAGCGTCCCCGCCGTACTACAAATAAAATCTCACACACGACTTTATTGTCATAATTCACTCGTCATATAATTATACTGTTACAGAATATTTCTGAAAATATCTGTGAAACTCATCGGTTTGGAATGAAGAATAAAAATGCTTTCCGTTGAAGAATTAAGAGGGAAAGGTGAAAGTCGTGAAAGGTCCAAGAAGGAGAGCGCGAAAGGAAGTTTGAATGTGCAACCTGTACATATTCTTCCTTCACGGGAGGCGGTCTCACACCAGAGTACATAATCGAACCCACACAGGAGAAAGGCCATACAAATGTCCACTTTGCAATTATGCAGCAAACGCGGGTAGGGATGTGTGTAGACACTTAATAACCCACACTGGAGAGAAGCCAATCAAGTGTGACGTTTGCAATCACGAAACGAGCCGAAAGCATGATTTAACAAGACGCATGCGCACCCACGCTGGAGAGAAGCCCTACGTATGCGTCACATTCAGCTTCACAAGTTCTCGTCTTCAGTCCATAAAAATACATACCATGAGCCACACGGGGGACAAGCCGTAAGCTTGCACCCAGTGCAATTACAGTGCAATTGAAAGGGCTGATTTAAATTCACACGTGACCAGGAAGCATAGGAAGATTCTTTACCTACTGTCCCGAGATCAAAAAAGCAGGTGACCAACGGTGATTTTACCTAACCTAACCATTAAGAGAACCATCGAGTAAGGGACAGTTACTTTCCTTGGGGACAGTAAGTAAAGAACAGCCATAGTGTAGAGCCACGTAAACTAAAGTTCAGCTGCTCACTTTGTCCAAAAAAGTGTCTCACATGGTCGTAACTATATTCTCACATAAGAACTCACACCAAGGAGAAAACCCACTCATGCCAGTACTGCGGAAAAGCATTCAGTGAATCCCATGGTAAACAAAATCACGAGTATACGTATATCACGTAAATACATATACACTGAGCAGAAAGCTGCAGTATAAGTTGTACGAAGGAACTCACTGTAATTACTTGTGGCCCAGAATTTTCTTGATATTTCTTGTTTTTTTAATGCACTGTTACATTCATTTAATATCCTGTCACCTTTATCTGAGATTTGCCTTTTTCCAGCACAAAAACTCTTCTCTCTTTCTTGGACAAAACTCCAAGCCTAAGATAGCGCCCAACGAGTCCTCCATTCAGTGCAGTTCTCACCACGTGGCCGACGGTACGATTTGTCAAACACGACTTTCTTCTCCGTTTCATTTTTGTAGTTGGTGTTCAGCACGATGCAACTTATTTTATACTGTTGTACTTTAACTATTTTACGTTCTTTGACACGGGTTCGAGTCGGATATATTATCCGTTTATCATCGCATCCAATTGTGGGGCTGGAATACGAATACTTCTGGGTATACACTATATAAATATACTGTACTGTCGTTTAATACAGTTCCAAGACTAGCCATTACTAATTCATTTTTCAATTCAAACAGCAAGATCATAAAGAGAAACAACTTTGAGACCGTTACACAAACTAAAAATGGAAAAGGACCAAGAGCTTATGCGGCTTCATTGTATAAATAGTCACATACAAATAATATTACAGAAAGTTCAAGTCAAGCCTCGTGGCGAACACGTTTTGCGAGTGGTGGCGCACAATAATGAAAGGGCATTCAAGTGTCCACTTTGCTCTTACAGAGCACGTCGTAAATACCACTTAAATCGTCACATGGCAACATGGCACCAAGAAGGAGAGCTCGAAAAGAAGTTCAAATGTGCAACCTGTGCCTACTCTACGCCCTGGGCTGGCTCACTCACCCTTCATAACTTTATCCACACCGGAGAAAGGCCGTTCAAATGTCCACTGTGCAAATATGCTGCTAATCAAAGTTTTAACATACGCAGGCACCTACGAACCCACACTGGGGAGAAGCCCTTCAAATGTGAATTTTGCAATTACAAAACGAGCCACAAGTATGATTTAACAAAACACATCCGTGCTCATACGGGGGAGAAGCCCTACTCATGCGCCACATGCAACTTCACTTGTGCTCGTAGCAGTTCACTAAGAAGACATATAATGAGCCATACGGGGGAAAAGCCGTATGCCTGCACGCAGTGCGATTACAGTGCAATTACAAGAGCTCATTTAAATGTGCACGTGACTAGAAAGCATAGTACAGAGCCACGTGCTGGACAGTTCAGCTGCTCACTTTGTCCCAAAACTTGTCTTACACTCCCGGATCTACACTCTCACATAGCAACGCATACCAAGGAGAAACCGTACCAGTGCCAGTATTGTAAGAAAGAGTTTAGAACAAATTCCCAAAAGCGTGATCATGAGAATGTTTGTAAATTACGTCCGGATAGATTACAAATCAAACCTTACAAGTGCCAGTATTGCACGAGATGTTTTGCTAATGCTGGCAACAAATTAAATCACCAAAAAATATGTAAAATACGTTCTGATTGATTGGTTATTACACCATTTTCATGACAATATTGCAAGATTTTAATAGCATGAGCTAATGACATTAAAGTTCACGAAAGAATTTGTAAATTGCGTCTAGGTGGATTAAAACGACCACTTGACAAGTGCTACTATTGAACAAATTAATTTGCTTGTAATAGTTGTACAGTATTGGATATACAAATAATTTTATTATTGTATTTCATTTCGAATTTACGCAAGTTTTGCCTGTTTCAAAAATTGACAAAACCTAATTTTACACCTTATGATAATCGTTAATCGAAATATATAGCGTCGTTTGAAAATGAAATCAATGAACAAATTGAAATATAAGTATAAGTATGAGTAAAGTTCGCAATTAGCTAGAGGGATGTCGATCTCATGATGTTTTATAAAATAATTGTGAACTATTCCTATAATTCAATTGCAGGTAATTGATTGCGTCGTAAATATTTTATTACAGCTAATGTTTTCACGTTAGAGTCCAATCCTGATATTTTCCCCCTATTTTTTGTATTCCATTTCATTTTTTGCGCTAGTTGCCCTGACACATATCGGTCATTTACGGTATCTATTATTATCTTAAAAGGAAATAAAATAATAAAGAAGTGACAGTAAAAGATAGATTAAAACATATTGCTATTTATTTAAATGTGATTATCATAGAAGCAACATTTCTTGAAAAATGTAATGAAATCAAGCAAATGCACCGTCGAACTTTTGTCTATGGTATGAAATCCACTCACTTTTACTTTGATCTCTATGTTTGTAATTGACAGAATTTCGTAAACCAGTGTTTGTCACTTTCTGGTAACACAGAAGTGTGGGCTGCCGTTAAATAGGATTTTTAAAAAGGTCGAATTTCTGAATTCATTAGGTTCAGGTGACCAAACTTAAAGCTTAAAATAGTTCCTAACACGTAAGATTTGCTGCCAAATTTTGTTTTTATTGATTATTTAAAAAATTAAAACATAATGTTAACATAAAACTAGTGTAGCTGTCGTAAAGGGATGTTTTCATATCTATATTCCACGAGTAGAGATCCTTTTTCATTTTGTATAGAACCTTTGACCAGGTCATGCAACACTTTCGCTTGGTTAGCGTGCCACGCATCTTCTGGAGTAACAATTAGGTCCCTATCGTAATTTGAGCCGAACCTTTTGCGCAGCAATGGATGCAAATATTTCCGCTTTACTCTGTGCGCTCCGCGGAAACCTGTAGTGTTTGAAAATATAGAACATGTATACGTTAATTTGCTCTCCAGTTCCTATTTTCTATTTGACTATTTTTAAATAAATACCTCCAGTAAGGGCACTGATAATGAGTGACATAATTATCGTAATCCAAGCGCCTACGAAGGGATACAATAGATACGACAGAGTGAACAACTTTTCTGGCCAATCGCTATAAATGGCAACGAGTCAAATCAAAAGGTATTACAATTAATTGTGTACAGGTGAATAAAATTATTCACCAAAATAATAAGTTTCGTACAGTGTGGTGCATTACCATTGTTAGTACAAACTGAAATTTTTTGATAAAATGCTTTGCACATTTTTATGAACACATTTACATTTGTTTATACTGCACCGTAACAAGTTTAAGGAGACTTACAATTCTTCTACAGCTTTCGGAGTGTGTTGAAGCCCATAGGTTAGATTTGTGCCAATTGGACACTCGTCTACACTAGTCGGCAGTGGAATGAAGTAAGTCTTGTCCAGACGGAAAGCAGAAATTGCGATGTAAACCATTGAGATGAGTGCGGACAGCATACCGAAGAATGCGCCCTATATTTTCCCAAGTTGGGGAAAGTCCAGTGGTAGAGAGTATAACCTTGTTTCGAGATTGGCTTAAGAAATGGCTAAACGAACTTACCCATTTATTTACCCAAGGCAAAAATAATCCAATAAGGAATACAGCCCCCAGTGGACCCATAGCGGCTCCAACAGCACTCGTAGCGGCTTGCAATATAGATCCCAGATGCTGAGCCACGAAGGCAGCAAACATAATTAGGATGCCAAAGAATACCGCTACAATTTTACAAAATGAGTAGTAAACAGATATTCAGCAAATACTGGCGAATTCTGACTATATTTCAAATTAGTTTGCTACCCATGAGTTTCGAAGTGGTTACTTGTTGCCTCTCAGTCATTTGTTCAAAAATTGGAATTCGGGCCAGGAAGTCCTCCCAAACAACTAAATAGTTAAATGTCCAACGGCATACAGTTAAATAGGTTTGGGATTTATAAAAGGCAATTTCATTACACAAACTGTACAATCAATAATTTAAAATTCAACCGTAACTTTAAAACTCACCTGCCGAGAGCGAATTGAGTATTGACGATAATGTACTGCAATTAGATTTATTAGCGAACTTTAAAACCGTAGCTATGGCTCAAAGATTGATTTTACTCTACAAAGAACGTAATTAGTTACCTTAGAACAGCACTAAAGATACACGCCACAAATAGGCCAGTCATACCTGCAGTATGTTAATAATTAATTATTGTGCATCTTGTTAGTTACTTTAATTTTAATACTACACACTAGTTACTTTTCTTACCTGGCATACTTCTTAGTTCACTGATCACAAAGTAGGGAACGATTTGATCTGCTTTTTTTATGTGCCCGCGTAGCACAGGGTCGCATCCAGCATACGAGGAAAATATTGCAATACCGGTGGCGACCATCAATGCATGAGTCACAAGACTCAAGGCGATGCTCAAACTTATCGACCTGAATATTCAGTTAAACAAAATCTAATTAGAAGTAGAATGAATTATTATTTATTAAAAGACGCAATGTTTCAAGTACCTTACGGCCAGCCTAAAAGTTGGTAAGCTGCAGTAGCGCTGAACCTGAGGCGGATGGGTGCCATAAATAAACAGAGTGTAAAAGCCCCAGCCAAAAAGAAAGTTAAAAGTGTTGTGCCGCTCGAAGGGATTTACTGTGAGGCTTTGGACACGAAAATTAAATTATTGGTCTTGCCATTATTAGAAATATTTTCTTTTCACACAAAATATTCATTTAAATGCAAAAACTAACTCAAGTAGCCGTAAGCGACCATTTTGGTCCGCTATCTCAAGTGCTTCATAAAATCCCCCTGCATTCCGGATTCCTTTTATTAGCATGGCCATCATGCCAACTGCAATACACAGAATACACACAACAGTTTTTAAAAGTACGAATGTCTTTGAACTAATGTTACTGATCGAAGCTCTTCTAAAATCGTACTCAGAATCATGAGAAATTGAAAGGCATCGGTCCAGACGACAGCTTTAATCCCTCCTACTGCAGTGTAAGCTGTTGCACAAACGCCAATGCCCACAATACTCAGCCACACAGGAACGTTAAGAATTGCCTTAAGGGCGATGGACGGCGCATACAAAATTACTCCGGTGGCCACCACAACTTGGCACATATACGTCAGGGAAGCAAATCTACGGATGAGCACAGTCTCGAAACGCCACTCTAGATACTATAAATTCAAATCACGTTATTGGTCTTGTTATTATGTAGTCACATTTTCAAAACTGACCGATATTCAAACATCTATTCACGGTGGGGGTGCGAGAAACATGATTACAACTGGACTCTACATAAGGTACATATCGTCTTTGTAAATGCAATTTGTCCCAAGTCCAGTGTATTCTTAGTTGCAATGTGTCCCAAGTCCAGTCGCAGCTTAAATGCAATATGTCCCAAGTCCACATAATGATATTTTCCATTTTTGAAAAAGTGTCATTTACTAGTTTTGATCGTTTTGAAAAAGTGTTATTTACTATTTTTGACTGTTTTGAAAAAAAGGTCATTTACTAGTTTTGATCGTTTTGAAAAAGTGTTATTTACTATTTTTGACTGTTTTGAAAAAGTGTCATTTACTAGTTTTGACCGTTTTGAAAAAGTGTCATTTACTAGTTTTGACCGTT